>JAVQJD010051670.1:0-19740 GCA_036023655.1 Nannoperca australis | reverse complement strand
CACACACACACACACACACACACACACACACACACACACACACACACACACACACACACACACACACACACACACACACACACACACACACACACACACACACACTCTCTCTCTAGCCTACAACCCATACCACTACAGCTTGTACCTTATTGTATTCGTGGTCTGAACCTTATACTAAAACAGAACACCTGACCTAATTCAGGTCTTCCGTTTTAGTTTTTTCTCTTGAATTCACCTTGATGAAATGTATTCTCAATACCTAGAAACACAACTTAACCTAGATTAACATTGTCACTGAAAGTAGCGACAATGAGTCAGGCTCCTCGAAGTGATTACGTCCTTAAAATTCTGCTCAGGACCGCTTTCAAATCACTGTGTGCGCCCTCTGGGGTAGTTGTTCTCTAATGAATAGCGGGGGCCTGGAGGAGGGAGACGGCTCAAACCAACCAAGGCAATACGGCTCGTTTTTGCTCTATGAATGTTTTTAGTTGACATGCACATGAACTCAATCTTCTCCACCACTCCCCGATCTGCATTGTCTACAGTTTGACCAGAAAGGAATGGGGGGGGGGGGGGGAATCCAGCCTAATAAAAACAACCCTGCTACAGGAAAACCGATGTAGGACACATCCATATTACAGTGTGATGACATAACTCACAATAAAAACAGGGAAAACAGACGGGCCTGCTAATCCAAGTAAGTGCCACCTGCGTGCTTTTCCTGGTTTATTCTGGGCTCGGGCTTCTACGAAGTTCCAGACACTGAACGTTTCACAGAGCCTGTTCAAATGAAAACGTAGGCTCACACTTTCAAGAGAATACTGACTGCAAATGTGGACGCTGTTCTTTTTTTACATTTAGATTTACTCATCACAAATCTGCTTGCCTGTACCTTATACTGATGCAATTACAGTGTGTGTGTGTGTGTGTGTGTGTATTATTCACAGTGACTAGTTACTTGCTTAGCAGACCAGCTGATAAGTGCAAGTCATCATGACACGGTTTTTCTGGCACAGACAAGTCAAAATCTACTGGATCGCCCGGAGACACACGTGCTGACAGATGAAACGAGACGTGGACATTTAAATCTCACATTTCTACGTCAGTTAAGAAGAAAGAGACGTTGTTTCCCAGGATCGTGATCCATTCATGCAGGCATGGGCTGGTCCTGTTGCCTTGTAAACTGATGTAAAGGGCTGTTCTGTTGCTGATTCTCTGAGGCTTGACATGACATCTATACTTCAGACGTCACAGAGCACCAAAGCCAAGCAGGGGAGGGAAATCTTCCCTGACTTTTTGCTTAGGAATTCCTCGTAGTCTCACAGGAGAGCAGAAGCTGAGCCACTGCATGGCCTACATCATGGGCAGCTGGAAGACAGATGTTGAG
Organism: Nannoperca australis; assembly: GCA_036023655.1. Classification (NCBI taxonomy): domain Eukaryota; kingdom Metazoa; phylum Chordata; class Actinopteri; order Centrarchiformes; family Percichthyidae; genus Nannoperca; species Nannoperca australis. Next base: position 18,353 of record JAVQJD010051670.1, on the reverse strand, counting down.
CTCCTCTTCTAGCCTCGCATATGTGGGGCAGCCAGAGCCAAAAACAATGACATAACAATGAGAGGATATCCTGGGATTTACTGAGAACTGGTACTAATGCCAGCACGAGATCCGGACAACTTGCAAACTGGATGCTGGTTTTGGGGTTAAAAGGAGGTCATGTGGGTTGAGCTGGAGAAACAAGGTCCCACCTAAATACAGTGGAGGAGCACTGCATGCTTTTGAAGATGACTGATCAACTATGTTCAGTAGAAGCAGCGTGCATAACAATGCCAAACAAATGCATGTAACCAAACGAGAATGTCCGTTTACTTTCCTGAAGAATATCCCATTCTGTCTGATTTGTCATAAAGTGCTGTAATTACCTAACAGCTAAATGCACCGCAGTATGTCACTCACGGAGGCAGAGCAGGGCATGCACAGAAAAACCAGCCCCACTAAAGGCTCGGCCACCCCGTGAACGAAGAGCCGCTGCGGGTTATGTCACGTCCGTGCTGGATTACCAGGATGATTCACGCTGGAGCGACACAAACATCTGACCCCGATCAACGAGTCTTCTTACCGTGTTCTGTTCCGAAGAAATATCAGTTTGATCAGGGGGTGTGTGAAATTCACCAGCCCGTTCTTGGATATGCTGGTGACTCGCAGCCTGTGGTCCAATATGTGCAAGTCCATATTGTCGGTCGCGAGCCGTGCAGACCCCTCAGTCTGTGCATGCGGCGGGGAAAACGCCTTACCAGCCGAGCGATACCATTGATTTGTCAAACACGGGCTCGGGTGATGAGCATTGCGGACGAATACAGCCTCCGCGTCCCGTCCCGTGCCGTGCCGTGCCGTGCTGTGCTGTGCTCGTCTCACAAGACAAATAAAAAAACATCCGACGCAATTCGACTCCGGCCCCGCTGAACTACTGTATATTCAAATAAACGGGACCGCCCCACAAGCGACACACCCCCTCCTCTTAAAGCGACAGGCGCACGGCGTTAAACGTCAAGCGCGGCGGTGCGAGCAGAAACGTAAGTTCCGGTTTTTCAAGGTTCAAAGTTTTATTGGTCACGTGCAGTCGTACATACGTGTATAACAGGAGTGAAATTATGAATAATGTGAACATATGTGAAATAAAATAAGGTGCAGGATACAAATCTTAAATTTACAAGATATAGACTATTTACAACCAGATTAACACTGTGCATAAGGGTGTGTGGGCTGTAGTCTGTGGTCCATCATGAGATGCTGTTAAGGAGTCTGATTGACTGAGGATAAAAACTCCTCCTGAGTCTCTCAGTCCTTGCTCTATGGCTACAGAGGCGCTTCCCAGACCTCGGCAGTCTGTACAGATTGTGAGCAGGATGGTTGGGGTCTTTCCTGATACTGAGAGCACTGGATGTGATGTGCTCGGCTGATCGCACCACCCACCTTCTGATCCTGATTCAAGTGATACTCCTGATTCAAAGAAGGATACTTTAAAGGAAGGACCAAACATACGCGGACACCCTTTTGTGTCCCTTTGGCCTGTAGCCTAGATGTTTTTTATTTTATAGTTTGAGCTAGGCCCCTTTAGTTGTAAAGGAAATCTTAAATTGAACTATTTTCTAGATTATAATGGAAATCTCAAAGGAAGTTACAAAAATGTGTACGGAAATTTCAATCTATAAAATACAAGTGAGGGTTGTGTGCCAGACTGTTTCATGGTGCTTCACTGTGTGCTTTTTGTAATCAATTCAACCACTAATCAGTAATTATTGAAAACCGCAACAATGTTTTTCCTATTTAATGAGAATACCAGCCATATAGCCATTTAGAATGTAGGGAGATAAAAGTTGAATCAGCCCACCACCAGAAAGACAACTTTAAACCTGTTCACCCATGAAAACAGATCTGTTTAACTCAGCCAAGCTTTATATAAATATACTGATATTTAGCTTTCAGTTAAAGTTTCTGAAAACATGACTTACTTGAACTTCCAACATTCTTTGTAACATTGGTTCTGAGTATTACAATGTCACAATGTTAGTCAGCTTTTATTTTGAAAATGCCAACTACCTCATACTAGAAGTTATTTGCTCCTGTTGGCTCTTTACACATCTTACTGCACATTTTACTCCACAAAATGATCAGATATTTGAATGGTTGGCACAGTCAGAAAGTGTTATTTTAATCAAACAAGCTCTTCACAGTCACAGCTGTGAAGTTCAGCATGGTCTCATTCAGTGTGATTCATGTCCAGTCACGAAAGTGCAATCATAAAAGGCTGGGTGGAGTCTATTCCTTCACTGTGACAAACAAATACACGGGCCGTTAACATAAGTCATGATAAAAACAAAAAGCAGGAAACATTCTGCACTTAGCTCTCTGCAATCATGCCATTTTCACTCTGAAGAGTAATATACAGTTCATACAAGTACTGTAATACATAGAACCTCGCATTTCATTTTACCAGTTCATCCATTGCTTTGTTCCACATATTTGACCTAAACATTTCAGCATTCTCGAAATATATGCGCACAAACACGCATCGTTGCTCACCATGACCGGCCGGCCTCTGTGCAAATATTTATGCTTACATACTTGAAGGTAACGCAGATCCTCCAGCAGATTAAAAAGGAAAAAGAAGTCTACACGTTGCTCTGGCAGTAGGTGAAGAGATCATCTTCTTATTGTAAAGGTGAGCTCTTGGTGGGAATCATTATTCTAGACTCCATGCTTCTGATCAAAGGCACTGAGGACAGAACGTGAGAAACGTGTAAAAGAGTGTAACATTAATCCAAAGATCACGGACTTTAATGTCATTTCCATTTGAAAAAAGGATACAAATATATAAAAAGCTTAACTTCTCAAGTTGCAACATAAAGTGAAGCAGGATTTCTACATTATCTCAGTTTGTCACAGGTCAGTACACGCAGATGTAAATGAATCAGTGTTCATTAGAATGACAGCATCCCATCATGTTCGATGTTTTTATTAAGCTAAACATGTTTTACAATCCCAGATATACTTTTATGTTGTTGTTAACGGTTTTCCCTTTCCTCTTGTGTTGCTGTGAAGCACACAAATGCCTGGTTTGAATTTTAAAGCGTGACACTTTCACATGTTGTCGTAGCTCCCCCGTCTGCCATCCTACCTCATTTATTCTGTGGCAAAAACTCTTATTGCACCCAGTAAAGTTAAAATCTCAACTTCAGTCCATTGATTTGAACTGAATCCCAACAGATTTGATGCAAGAAAGCTAAATAGTCCATTTTCTTCTGGGGAGTATATGTGATATATATATAATATGTAAATGAGTATGTATATATTCTGGGGAGTATATGTGTGGGTGGTTTGCATCTCTCCTACCTGTATAATACACATTTACATCCCATCCCTCCTTGAGCCACGCAGAGTTCCTGGTCTCCTCCCGGGACTGGAGGCTTTCATAAGCTGCAAACACAAATAACCAAAGCATATAAAAACAGTTAGCTTTAATGTTCTTAAGAAATAGATTTCAGGCTAAGTAAGAGTTGGAGCTGTACAACGACGAAGGCAGAGCGCCGATGGAAGCAGATATAATCTCATTTCTTGGGTAAACCTCAGTAGCTCGAGAAACAACAGTTTCCTTTTTTTCCATTTAATGAGTCACAGAGGAAGGAAAACATAAAGAAGCTAACTCTACCCCCAAGCCCTACCGTGGAGATTTCTAGGTTTTAACTGTTGCAAGTTTTTGTTTTTTTGTTGCTGGACGTTTGAAAAGGTTTTGAGAATTCACACAAAAACAAATGCTGTGATTAAACTTATCCATCACAATCTAAATAGCTCAGGCTTTATACCGCTTTCTCACTATAGAAGGGATATTGAATATGCATATTCTGTGGGCAAGGGGTCATTCTGCCACTCCTGTATTACATGTCAACACCCACATCTTTCTCTGGGGAAACATGGAAGGCAACATGAAGAGCAGCAGGAGAGGGATTCCTCTCCCCGGACCGGCAGACGTGCAATAGACGTTGCGTAAACAGAATAGACCAACAGAGTAAAATTACAGTATGGACAACATGGAAACCTCTAGGGGGATATAAACACTGTGTTGAGTAACTACTGCTATATCACATATTAATGATCTACCCCTCCAAATACATTACATTCACTTCACCTTGCCTACTTCCCAAACACCCAAAACTATTTCTCGGACGTGACGAACATATGTTACGTACTCACCCCACAAATGGTGAACAGCGTACAGGTTGCCGATCTGTGAGAAGAACCCGCCCACTGCCTCGTTGTTGTCCTGTCTGTATTTGATTGCTCTGGCCCTGTTGTAACACGTTATTTTCAGGGGTGTAACGATCACCTGAATACCTGTAATACTTAAAAAACTGGAACTCGTTTAGAAATATTTGAAGCTAATTAGACTTGTTCCGCCTCACCAGTGGTTTCCCCATTCAATCATAGTACCTGGCTGAAACACAAAAGAGGTCAAATATTAACAGTTTTAGAACTAACATGATATTAAATTGGTTGCGTGTAGATTTTATCATAGCTGTGTTTTGAACCTCTTTATTATGTACATCTCACCACACAATGAGTTTAACTATGAGTAAGTGTAAATTACACACCAACACAGGCAGCGTGTGGAGGGGCGAAATAGTAGAATGGGCAAGATGTGAAAATAGTATGATTGCATCAGACAAGATAGCCAACCTCTTGGCATTAACATGCACGGGAGTATCTTGTTTATCAAAAATGATGCATTCTGTCAGTAACTGATCTAAGAGCTAAAATATGTCTTTGTTGATACAGAGAGATATGAGGAGAATTCCATTACAGGCAGCCCAAAAGTATGCAAATACATAAGTCATAAAACAAGAAGTGATTTTTATATAACCATGTAACCAAAACTGTACTAACAGCAATTCTATAAAACTGGTATGTATGTATAAAAGATCCATTTGGAGCGGTACAGCAATAAGCTTCAGGAATTCCGCCTGTTTTAAAGGAAAAGGTGGATCCTACCTCTGCATGACAATGTTGTTGCAATCAAAAGGTATTCATGCACTTCAACCTGCAGGACATGCTCATGACTGGTATTTGAGAACATAATGTTCAGCTTACTAATAGTACTAAGGATGAGATAAATGATTCAACCCCAAATTCAATGCTCCACGCCCAGGAAGGTTTGCTGCTGTACCACGAGTTTTCAACTTGCGTGCGATGAAGCCAGCCGTGTCTCTTGCAACATGTATTTTTGTAACCGCTGCCATGTTGGTGTAATGAAATAGTTTCTTCTCTTCTACTCAGTTTAAACACCTGTATTTACATCACTGCATCACAGCTGAAGCAACTTTAGTGTGGTTACAGAGTTCCCAAAAGATCATTGTGTTTTGCACCAATTTGATAGCCTAAGATACTAGTGAGTGAATAAAAGAGATACTATGACATTGCTGTATTATAAAAATACATCTCATCAATTTGATGATGTCACTGAATTATATAGCTTTACAACCATGAATGTGTAAACCTTTACCTTCTCAGCAGGGTTGAATCATTTTGATTGCAGCTGTGTGTAAATGTGTAGTCTTAATATGCAGAGAGGCAATAAATGAATAATGTAATATGTGGATGTGGATACCTTGAGGAGATAGGTGCGCATTTCATAGATGTTGGGTCCTGGTCTGGGCAAGGGTTCGTTCCAGAAACTGAACTCCAGGAGGAGCTGATTTCGCCTTGAAATCAACATTTTCGCCCTCTCTTTCCTAAATTCTAAATACTCCTGAAGAGAGATAAAAATAGAATGAAAGGAGATGCTATACAGCGCTTTTCTACTGTTAAATATGAACTCAAATTGGTGTAAGCTGCACTTCAAATATCAGATTTTTCTTTGGAATCTCTGCAAATGCACAGAATTTCATATCCTTTGAAACAAAAGATAAAGATCGAGAAACCGTCCAGGTCAACCTTGTTGTCGTTCAGCTTCGTCAGGCATTCGGTCAGGGCTGGGTAGCCCCCTCTGTATCGCCATAGATGCACTGCAAAAAAACAACAGCAGATGTCACTGTAGCACTGTGTAAGTACTGATGCCACCCACCAACCAGGAGACACAGCACCTCCATCACCCTGCCATCACTTTTTGCTGTGGTCGAATGTATACCACACACTGTAAATGATCACATGTAGAAGGAGAGGCGTTGGCGGTGGATCATCTGCTAGTGTCTGTACATTTTTCTGTGATGCAATTTGTGAAATGATTCACAGCACAACGGCGACTGGGAGCAATAAGATGTGACACCTTTCATTATCTTGTCATCATGTTTCCCCGCTTACTGCTGCTTACCCGCTTGGTCCTGTTCCCCGTACCAGGTATTCCAGCTTCCGACCACCTCACACGGGTAATCCAGGTCCTGATGAAGCCTGTTTTGCACTTCAGCCCTAAAGGTCAGCATAAAAGAAACCTCAATCTCTTCACACACTGAACACTTGCACGTGCCAACAGTTATTATTATATACGGTCACTTGGACACACATGGACCAACTAGAGGACACTCAGAGAGCACAGTGTCCACAATTCTCCATCTTGCTGTTACACCCAAACACATTCATTCTGTTACTTCAATTCTACGTGGAATAAAGTCCATCTTGTGAATGTGGGGAACTCTAAAACTGTATCATCAGCAAAATCTAATTAGCGGCTCCTTGACTCAAAGCATAACTAAACTTAATTTGTCTACCATAATGCATGGACATACCTTTTATGAATGTAGGTTTTCAGAATCAGGGTTACGTGCTATTTACACATACAAGGAATTTGCTTTGGTATTTTGGTGCATAACAACATACGCAAGTACTGCAAGTACAATAAGCATTAATTGAAAACTGACTATAAGAATAGTATATAAAAACGGACAGAAATCCAATTAAACGAGCAAAGGATTGCAAACATAACTTGATTGGTGGAGTTAATGCAGGGGATGTTTTAAAGCAGTGAACACACTCACTCCAGACTGTTGTATGCTTCCAGGCACTCTGGTTTGACGTTGTGAACTGAAAAGAAAAAAGGGAGCCAGACTTATCAAATGGGTGTGTTTCTTTTTAAAATACAAGCAACAATCAAATTCTTCAACAAAGTAATTTCACACTCCGATTCAGCAAAGACTTCTATACACAAAACTGATTCGCTTTCAATAGGTTATAGGCTACGGCTGATAGGGTGTCCAAATTGAAATCCCTACATGGTGAGATGTGTGCTACACACACAAAAAAGATCAAAGCCCGGGGAGAATGATAGATTTCTCTACAAGAGACATTTAACACCACAGACTCAAAAGAACACCAGGCAAATTGTATTGATGTCGCTGACAAAACTTTACAGACTTGATACATCATACTATTATGGAATAACTTGTTGCTGCCTATATGTTGCACATGTGTGATCACTAATAACTCGTAATGCAATGTTATGCGGTGCACAGTCCCTCTGAGGTCGCTGAGGCCACTGTGGATTGAATTTAATCAACGTGATTTATTTAGCTGTTTTCTGCAGAGACAAATGAGATGATGGACTGTTGAGACTCCAAGCAGAACCCATTTCATTGTGCTATAATGTAACTGGATCATATTCACTTGTGTTTGGCCCTCTGCAACCCACGCTTAAAAGAAAACAAGCCTTCACTTGTACACAAGTAAAAGATCTTATGCCTACATTGAATTTTATACAGGTTGCTGGTCTCTTTCTTTGACAGCAGGTTGGAGTGGGCATCTTTCCTGGCATCGACTTTGTGCACAAATAAGGAGCGGAACCAGCCTTTGTCGTGGCTCTCTGAAAACCTCCTACACAGAAACAAAATGAAAGTTTCACAAAGGCTCAAAGCAACAACATAAAACAGAGAAGTTATTGCTATTAAATGTTTTTTTTTAAAAGGACAAACTTAAAAGGAACATGGAGATGTGCGTGACATATGGGTTAAAAGATAGTCATGCTAATATCCTTTGATATGGAAAACATGCATACTGTATGAGTGAGTGGGCTGAATGCCATAGCTCGTGTCTTCAAATACTTTCCAGCCACTCTTGAGTGAATAACAGGGTAACATCATTCACTTTACAAACTGGTGTTACAATCTAAAAGGCTCCAATCAGTGTTTTCGACGTGAAGAGCCTCTCAAAGTCAGAGAGCAGAGAAGGAAGACTTGAATCTGTTCCAGAGAACAGGGAGAATTTCAACCAGTAATACTACTCTATTAAAAAAGGTCAATCGGAGTAATTTACGGCTCAAAATCACAAAATATATTATAATCTTTTAGAAATAAGTTACGTATAGCTTGTCTTTTCAAAGCGTGAGGGTGAAACTGTGGATCAAAAGTAAAACCATCGCCTTAAGACTAAAAACTGAAAGCAAAAATTGGAATAATAAAATGTGTGAATGGAATCAGGAGTAAAATTGTCAGCTGCTGCACCGGCTACACAGAATATGTCTATTCAGATGCAGTGTTAAACAGAGCTCCCACACTCAGCTGGACAAATCCAAGGATATTTTAATGACTTTCATAAAATTCTGAAGCCATGTTAAAGCTGCTTAAATGTCAACATTAACCTCAAGTTCAGTGCTGAACCAAGAACAGCCCAAAGAGAATAGTTGGTACATGCCCACTTATGGATTAGGGAGCTATACTGTGCATATGTTTACTTATTATGGAGCACTTTCAAGGCCGTCTGTTAATTCACAAACACTTTCCAAGGCTTTATTTTATTATTCGGAAATTCACAAAACTTTCAAGGTCAGTGGGACGTCTCTTTTAATAACCTCACGGGCCAGCGGCTTTAATTGGGAAATATAATTAGATATTTCCCATGGCTCCCTCTCAAAAAATAACAAAAGTAGCAGTCAAGCCAAAAAACTTGTGGTTTTGAACGCAGCCTGCCACAGAGGAAATGCATACTACAGTGTGGAGGCACAGATAAGCTGTTAACAGGTGGTAGATAACATTAGTGTAGCTTTACAGGGCAAAGTTCAGAGGTCCAGCAAAAGGATCCAAGCTGGTTTGGAAAAATGCCCAGAACATAATGTAATGCATGAAGCCCGCATACTGATTCACCTGAACATTTAGACAATATCATTCCTTACACCAGGGAAGAAAAGATTACATATGGAGTCACTCAGGGAACTAAATGCTGGCTGAAGAAATACTAATAATTCTGTTAAAAAGAGGTTCAAGTTGGATTTAATGTTAAGTTACTCAACGCATTGCAAACACAGAAAACTCTGTTTACTTGGGTCTTTAGTTTGGGATTTATTAGATAGTTAACTAACTTAACGCTGCATGATTGCACATTTTCAATTTCTGTCAAAGGATATCTCAAACTTGACCGTTTACTTCCAGGCCTTTTAACAAATGTTTAAACTGGCTTTATTAACTTAAAAAAAAAAACGTATTTAACATTACCTGTTCGCTTGCTGCAGGTTCACAGAATACCTGTACAATATCTGTCCTTTAGACCACACAGAACCAGTCGTCGCCATTTCCCTCTATAAAGCAAAAACCCCCCACACTCTTTTCGCGTCTGGTTGATGTTTACCTCCCTCTGTCTGATGACATGTTTTGACGGCTGATCCCGTTAAACCGCCGTGACGCCCGCACGAGATTTAAAAAAAACACGCGTGACTCTGTGGCCCAGTACGCAGTGATCAATACGCACAATCGATCAGACTTGATTAGCTGATTGTGCCGTTCAATGACAATGAGAACTTTGAGACGTTGCTGAAAGGCGTATTTAGATCCTTTACTAAACTTAGCAGTTTTATGCATAACATTTTAATTTTATTATAAATTATTCGTGTACATCCATTATCTTATGTCTTTTCTATTTAATTATTGTCTATATTTTTTACACTGTATTGTTTCAGATTTATATATAATGATATAACAAAAGTAAGTAAGTAGTAACATTTCACTTTTACTAAGTAGTAGTAGTCAAAGTGAAATGTTACAAGAAAATGAGAGGGATGAGCCCTTACACAGAGTTAAAATGACAAAATGTGTTGTAACTATAGTTTAGCAATTATAGTTTAGTTGATGCTTAAAGATGTTTTTTTGTGTGTAATGAAAAGTCTCCTCAGTATTTTCCTGTGAAAGTCCTTCCTTTGAGCCATGTAAAGCAAAAACAGTACAATAAGTTCCCAAAACAGGACAGAAATTATGTTTAGCTACTTTGCATTAGGCCTAACAAAGTCCAAATGTAAGATGTAATACAAAAATTGGTGTTTTTATAATTAATATGAAATAAAATGACTAGGTTGGAGGGTTTTGCGTGTGTGGAGGGGTGGGGTGGGGTGGGTGTACATGTCTCCAAATGACAGCTTACTTTATCTAACACTGTTTGAGTGCTGCAGTAAACAGGTCTCTTATCTAACAGCGGACCGATCTTTCAAAGCTGGTTTCTCTATTAGACTAGTCATACAGTACTTAAATCCTTTTTGTGCAACCCACTTTCACTTCTTTTCATACACAATGCGGCGCTCTCTGATCCTCTCCATCATTCTACCCACTGACATTATATAACATCAAATCAGATCATACCTAAAATGAACCATACTCAATACCTGTATTGTATGTGTGTGTTCAGTGACAACACTATAAAGTGCACACACGTGCGGCGTATGTACTGTTTCATTTGGAAAATGAACAAATAATCTCTGAATTATCTTTATTTTCAATTCATTAGGTATTTAACATGTTTGATTTTATCTGAACACGTTATTCAGAGGAATATTCTCCCATGTCTCCTTTTTTTTAAATGAAATTACATATTTTTTAAATAACAATGCATGCATTCATGCTTTGGTTCATCTGTCGATTAAAAAGGTCCACGAGGATTTGACGAGACTCCTTCCATCTTTTCTGGCATAAAAGTACAGCAATTACACTTTTTACACAAGTTACACAAAAACACTTTTCAGGCTTTTGCTTTTCTGAATGTGCCAATTCTGCCCCCGTGATTTACTGCAAGCGCAGGGAGTATTTCTTTCACTGCCGTATACAAGTCTTCAAAATCCTGGTTCACTGTGATGTCCTAGAGAGAGAGATAAGCACAGAAGTGAGTGAATGAATATGTTTAAAAAGGAGAAGATTTGCAGAAAGTTTCATAGAGGTGGGATACGTGTGAGTTACCGAAAAGTCTAATGCCTCCATGGCTGAATCTGGGTTTTCCTGTACAGACTTGAGGATCCCGTAGCACCCAGCACTCTGGATGGGGTTCCTACCCATCTGGCCAAAGACAAGAAGACAATAGTAATGTCACAGATGGAGGTCTTTACTCTGGTTTTGGTTATGCAGGTGATGACACAAGTTGTTAAAACTATTAGTGTTTTAAAGTGGATTTTAAAGTTAGCCTGCTCAGATCAGTGGTAACGAAACACCTCTGAAGCTCACAAATAACACGTATTCCCTATTTTTAATGTAGAACATTCTACTTTTGGAGGTATTAAATGCTGGACTATTTATTTGCTGGAATTGGTAACTTCCTGGGGTCTTCTCGGGTTGCCTAGCACCTGGTCAAAGCTGAGAAATAGCCTGGCACATCAGCACATGCTAAACAGCAAATAGTCACTTTTACAGTTCAGTTTTTATGAATTAAACAAACTAAATATCATTTGTTAGTTAGTGAGCTTTAAAAGGTGCTTGTAAGTGTATTTTGTAACTGTTGAACACGTCTAAGCTAACTGTCTGCTAGCTGTAGCTGGTGGCTAAGTGCACTGCACTGTTGCCTCACAGCAAGAAGGTCCTGGGTTTGATCCCTGCAGGTGGCTCAAGGATGGGTTAAAGGCAGAGGATACATTTCATCGTGGGACGCAATTGCATGTGCATGTGTGTGTTTGCAGTGTGTTTCACGTGTGACCATTAAAAAGTCTGACTTTCGACTTTCACTGTGCTAAGCTATCTGTTTACCTGTAAAGGACAACCACTCCCAATACCTCTGCCTGCGTAAGGATAGCAATTAATCCGTCCCCACCTTGTTCTCGTTTTTCTTGCCTGCCTCTCTTTCTCTGTCTCTTCATTATCACATTATGTCAAAATCAACCACTCCTAAACATCTTTATCATATTGACCCTGAAGCAGATTCTTAACATAGAAGTTTTCTCTACAATTTATTGTTTAAAAGAAAAGTGACCTATGGGTTTACTAGACACACATTCCTGTTAGATACTACTAGCTTGCTACTTACATGTAATATCTATTTGTATTGCTATAATCTTTCAACACTGAGAAAAGTAAACTGATTAACAGAATAAAGGCACTGGGATTTGCAGAAAACACACACACACACACACACACACACACACACAAGAAGTTGAGGAAGCAAACAGTTCAAACAAAGAAATATGGAGGGCAGAGGCTATGAAAAGGGACAATTGAATTGGCACCATCTGGAAGAAAGTATGGAGGTTTTCAAGAATTTCACTATCTGTGTTTGTAGTTCTAAACAAAAAAAAATGTAAGGATTAAAAAAAAAAAAAGCCCTGGATGAGAAAATGTGAACCATCTAACTTAAAAGGCAGTTACAACAACAGATACTGCAGGGGTTGCTATTGATTTTTTTCCTCTCTTCCTCTCCCTCTCATGCTTCCTTTATTTCGTATTCAGTATTTTTCCCACGCATTGGGCCAACTACCTGGGGAGAAGAACTCCATAGTCACAAACAAACAACAAAAGTAATGGTCATATGGACAGACTGGGATCCTCACACAATTTCTTAATTTCGAGGGGATGGACTACATTATGTCAGCCAGCGCTAAACAGCTAGCTTTGGCCACTTCAGCTCGTGTATTTTCTTGCTTAGGAAACGGCTAACATGACATGACTTCAGGAAGGAAACTGCATTAGCTCTGGCAACCTGACACCAAATAGGCAGCTTCTATTTAATTTGGGTGTTGCTGTGGTTGTTGTCCGTCTTTTGCATTTCGAATTGACAAGAGGGCTGAATCATGGGATCATTGTCATTTTATGAGCCAACATCAAGCTAGCCGATTTAGGGTGCATCGCTTAGGACGCTGATGCATCTTGATTTATTATAAAGCTGAAGGACGTGCACGCAGGTACACAAACAGGCATTATAGTCATTATATAAACCAGATCCAGCACAAGACTATAAGAATAATAAGGAAGAGGCAATGAGGGGTACTGTGAGTCTGATTCCGCAAATGCTTTAAACATCGGAACAAAAAAGAGAGGGAAAAGCCAGATCTTCTAAACCTGAAACAGAGCTGAGGCTTGCTATTTATAGTGACAGATTTTTTATTCAAGAGGGCTCTGCTGTTGTGCTTTCTCTCACGCTCGTTTTGCCTCTCACTCACCTCCTCTATTCTTTCCCTATTTCAGCACATTGTGTTCCACAAATAAAAAGTGTGAAAACACTGACATATGCAGGTGTAAATGTATACTGTCCTCAGAGATCATGGAGATGCTTTCATAAAACAGTGACAATCACAACCCATTACTGCACCTTCAAGCCAAGACGATCATAAAAGATCAACTTCAGGGTCTCTAAACACAGGACTTCCCACATGCAGCCTTACATAAGCCCATAGGTTGTCCTCATTCCCTGCACCCCTCCCTCCCTCCGTAGAATGACAGTGTTGCAGAGTGACGCCTACTTCTCTGTAGCTCTCCACCCCCACCAGGCCACCTCCACCCTCCAACACAGGGACACAGTGGAAGGGAATTCCTCATTACCTCAGCATTTGCCTCACTAAACACGTTTTGTGCATGTCCATACAAACATAAACTGACCACTAGGCGCTCACACATAAACGCCATTAAAGCCACCACAAATTAGACCATGTATTGCCGCATGTAATGTGTAAAACTCATCAACAACAACAACAACAACAAATAAAGGTTCTCCTTTTAGCTTAAGCACACTGATAAAACGAGTTACACATATATAAGAAGAAGCAGTATGCATAGACTACTACATGAAATTATCTTCCAGCAAGGCCCATCATATGATTTAAGGTTTTAGACGTATAATTAAATTAATTGCTGCAGGAACTTTACAAATAGCAACAAAGAAAAGTGCCAGGATAAGAGGTAATTATAAAAGTAGCATTGGCTGCATGTTAAACCAAATCTAAAGAGTTGTGAAAGAACATGAACAAGCTACATCTCACCTACAAATTATTAACGCCCACATACAAAGACACACAGACACAGACACACACACATACACACACACAGCACATGCTTACTGTTTTCAGCTCTGTGGTTCTCCAGCCAAGTGGGATCAGGTGTCTCACAGACAAAGGTACATTATCGCAGGAGAAACAGCGGCAGAGGTAGCTCTGACATTAGTTTTATCTTGCAAAGTCTTACAGATGAATGAATTCCATTTCCTTCAGCATGTAAATAGATGAGTTTCACGGCCATTTACCACGGTCACTCTTTAGCTCATTCTACTTTCTTCGTCTTCACGCTTGCTCTGTTCCCTTCCTGTCTCTGGGTACCAACAGCTGTTTTGTTAATGGGTTTCATGAAAATGGACGGAAAACTCGTTTTTGACTGCCCCCTCTCTTTTTCTGAATGAAGCACAAGCAGTACAGGGAAATAGAAAGCCTTGCCTGCTAGCTGGCTCCCTCTCTCCCTACTGCTCTTATGCTATCATGCGCAGTTTTCACCGCTCCCTTCTCCTTCAACCCTTCCTTTCGTGTGGATTCTCTCTCTCTCTCTCTCTCCCTCCCCTACATATCTTGTTTGCGCTCTGCTTCTGTGTAACAATATAATTGCAATGACAGCCAACCCAGGGATCGCAAGAAGCCCAGATGTTTAAAGGGCTGTTTGGATCAGCCAGTATGTCACTTGATACAACAGCAGGATGCTTATACGAGAGGCTACAGCAAATAGATGTATTCCTTCACAACTACAATTTATGGTTTGGTACTTTTTTCCAAAAAAAGAACATAAGCCTACATCCGCAAGAAGGCAGAGGACACAGTCCAGGCACTCTCTCTCACCATTCATCACTCTCCATTTCATGAGAATATATGAAGCCGTTATCTGTAGCCTCTGTCTGGATGAGCTTAAAGTACTGACAGCTGCTGGTGAAACAGAGCACTGCTGCAATGGTCAAAAATAATGAAATGGGGGGAGGGGGGGGGGGGGGGTGTTGAAGGAAAGAGTGGCGGAAAATAATGAAACCACCTCATTAGCTAGGAAAAAGCTTAATCCCACAAGACGACATATTTGCATCTTCTCCCTGCAGCCCCCTCACTGCAAACGAAGTTGAAAGACGCAGTGGAAAAGAGGCAGTCAAAAGTTCAGCATAATAAAACAAAACAACATCAGCAGGGAACTTTGAGTGAGGTAGCATAGGTCCAGGGATGCAGCCTCATAGATCATCAAATCAAATTTATTTATAGAGCACATTTAAAAACAACTGCAGTTGACCAAAGTGCTGTACACACAAAAGAAAACAATTAAACAAAAACAAAAAACAAACAAAAACAGTCAGAACACATTCACGTGGAATTAAAAGCCAAAGAATAAAAAGTGTGTTTTTAAATGTGATTTAAATGCTACTAATGATGGGGCCAGTCTTACTTGAAGAGGCAATTTATTTGGTGTTTATTTAGTTTCAGTGCTGCAACAGAAAAGGCCCTCTCTCCCTTTTGTTTCAGTTTTGCCCTGGGGACCTCTAAAAGCAACTGTTCACCAGACCGAAGTGATCTAGATGGTGTGTGTAGTTGTAAGAGGTCTGAGAGGTATGAAGGGGCGATGCCATTTAAGGATTTATACGTAATCAATAGGATTTTAAAATTAATCCTAAACCGTACTGGAAGCCAGTGAAGAGAGGCCAGTATAGGGGAGATATGTTCTTGCTTACGTGTATCTGTTAAAAGGCAAGCTGCAGCATTTTGGAACAACTGCAGGCGTGAGAGGGACGCCTAGTTTACACCAACATAAAGGGCATTACAGTCAAGTCTAGAAGAAATAAAAGCATTTATAACCCTCTCAAAATCATTACGAGATTAAAACGACTTGACCTTAGAAAGTAACCTTAATTGATAAAAGCTACTTTTGACCACTGAATTAATCTGTTTGTCCAACTTGAAATCATTGTCCATTATCACACCCCGATTTTTTACAGAAGATTTCACATATTGTTCCATGTCACCAAGGTCCATATAGTCGGGATCACGGGTATGTCTGGGTCTAAATAACAAGATCTCAGTCTTCTTCTCATTAAGGCTTAAAAAATGTAAAGCCATCCAAGCTTTGATATCCTTTAGACAGTCAAGCCTTTGAATTAATGCCTTAAGTCAATTCATTTCCAAGTAAGATTAATGCATGAGCTGACATAGGACTTCTGCAGTGACTGCTGCTGCCCATACAAACTTCCAAAATTGGTAAATGTGCTTCATAAGCTGTGCACCGTAAAGAGGACAGGAGCAGGCTGCCCAGTCCGACCACTAATGTTCTGTTCTGCTCTTGCTTTGGACGCTTGCTGCATGCAGACGGCTATGAAGAAGAAGGTATGTTGATTTCTTCTCTGTTCTTCTAAATTGGACCTGTCTCAGGGACCCTTTCACACATGAATACTTCAAACTGTGTGCATTTGTTTGTTCACTGAGCTTCCTTGAGGGAAACGCAGAATTTATCTGGTATCGATTTAGTCTCTACGACAGAGGTGCCATGGAGGAACAGGGCGAAGGATTCAGAAATGCTGAGTCATGTTTCAGGGCTCACTGCTCATCTCTGCTTCTTCTCTTTTTTGCATGAATGTGTCCTGCCAGTGGAGGAGGGAGATCAAGATGGTAGTTTGTATTTCCTGCTGAGTCGCTGTTGCTTTGCCTGCATTTTTCTCCTGTGTTTGTCTTTTTTTAGTGTGAGGGTCCCGTGAAAATAAAAGCTAATCACAAACGTGGTTAATTGTTTCTGTTAAAATCCTAGTTCCATAAATTAACAGTAATCTGTCAAACTCCCTGTTGTGAAAAGTAGTATAAAGTATGTTCAGAAAATGTAACTGTTAAATAGTTTATGTGGTGATTTTTTGCACACAACGTACTTATCCTGGTTAGCACTTCAAATGTCTCCAATTATATTGGTTTGATTTAAACACTAATGCACTATAAATTAACACTGTGAAACAGAAACACTGGGTAACACTGTACTTACAGTACTTAAAACAGGCTAACACAGGAATTGGGTCACTGATCATGAAAAGTGTTGCTACATTGAGACTTACTCAAACGACTCTGATCTGTTGGAGGTGTGAAACAACTTGCAGCCCTCAGATGTAACTCAGCTTGTCCACATGGATCTTCCCCCTGATTAACCAGCTGATCTTTTAGTCTTTATCTCTCTCCATATTATTGTTTCTAACAGTTTAATCTCTCTCTTCTCTCCCTGTTGCCAATCTGACACTGAAAAAAATCCAGAAGAGAAGCCAAAGTTCAAGTAAGAACATTTGTCTTTCATCATGTTTTCACTTTGCTGGCAGCTTTAAGTTACTTGTTGTTATAACTTGAATGTTATTCCCTTCAACAGACCCTCTGCCCCAAAGATCCCTGACGGCGAGAAAGTGGACTTTGATGTGAGTCGACTTGTTTTTGTTGACTAATATAATTGAATGTGGAGGATTCCGATGCTTACATGACTTCCACATGACCATATACAGTCGACATGTGATCTCAGTGTGGCACTCTTTATTGCAATCTCAGAACCCATCGGCTATCGTCTGACAGCGATTTAGTTTCCGGAGGCAGCTGGTGTAGCCAGTGGATATCCAGATTATGGATATCTGGGCCGAGACTTCCTCTTCCGTGCACTAGTCATTGTTTACAGTCCAATTAACAATCTAGGAACTCTTGTGGTATCAACGGCTCTTTGATGCAGACATTTCCAAATCATCATAAATTCAAGTAATTTCAGTACATGAACCTTGACATAAAATTGTTCTTTGCTTGTAATTGTAAACAACAAAGGTCACAGAGACAGGTCAGGTCAGGTCAGGAAGAAATAGGAACTGGGACCAGGCGAGATGTGACAATGTTATTTCAAGTTCAAATTTCTTTATTGTTAATTCTGCAGTATGTAAAGGACGTACAGAGGATTGAAATATTGTTACTCTTAATCCCTCAGTGCAAAAAAAAAAACACAGAATACACAAGTAAATATAACCAACACAAAAACATACCAATACAGTCACCCAAAGAACATACAACAAACAAACCTGGCACAAAGACCAGGCATAAAGAGACATAAAGCTTCTGTCATTGTGTAGTGCAAGGGAGAGAGTTCAGCATCCTGACAGGAAGCTGTCCTTCACTCTGCTGGTCCTGGCTCGCAGGCTCTGCAGTCTCCTTCCTGATGGCAGCAGGCTGAAGAGGC
>JAVQJD010051664.1:0-59030 GCA_036023655.1 Nannoperca australis | reverse complement strand
ATGTGCCTCGTGGGGACATTACATTGACTTACATTCATTCCACATGTGTCAGTGTGCAAGCAGGTTGAAGTGCCCACCGGAATAGAAAAACAACTACACACACACACACACACACACACACACACACACACCTTCGGAGTTTCTCTGTAAACTTCTCCAGTTCCTCCTGGGCCCGGCGCAGCTCTGTCTCGAGGTACTGCCGAGTGGAATCGAACTCCGTCTCCACCATTTCTAACTTGTGGGCGGTGTACGACAGGCGCTTGCGGAGGTCATCCTTGTGTTCGTGGAAAGAGCTGAACATGCAGCAGAGAGAGTTTAGAGGACAGGATTCCAGAAGATAGTCACAACACAGATGTACTTTCACTGCTGTCAGAGTTTGTCAGATTCTTAGAGCCAAGCAGAGAGAGGGAGAGAAAACCGACAGAGAGAAAAGGCAATAGAGTGAAAAGTAAAGTGTGTTGTGTGTTTGTGTGAGAGGGAGAGAAAGGGATGACGTGTAGCTGGACTGTAATTCAGATTGGAGTGAGAAAGGGTCCCAGGCGGGGGAAAGGCAGTGAGGCACCGATGGGGAAGAGAAGATGGATGGAGGAGGAATACTAATCATTTCCCATTCACAGGGATGGAGCAGAGCTGGGAAAGGAGCTCCCATCGGTGTAATGGTGAATTCCATTACACGTCTCCCCCCTCCCCCCATTGAATCTCTGAAAAAATAGGAAAGGATTTTTTTTGCCCCAAGACAAAGACCATGGGTGATTCATAGAAGAAGAGGTAGAAATACAGAATGGACCACAGCTTTCTCTGTGAGTAAGCTTTTAAAAGGGGTGAAAGAGGTGGAAAGAGCAAAGAAAGAGCATGAGAGAGTGAGTGAAAGGCCATAATAGCACCGTTTCAACACCACCACCATCAACAGCAACAACCTACCAGACAGAGAGCAATATTTCGGTTGTGCGTTTGATGCAGGTTTAAGTGTGGGGGATGAAAACACACCGACAGGACTGACCGAGGGAATGGATGCAGTAATGAAAAGCTAGAGATGGGGAGCAGGGGCAGTGTGCGCTGGGAGATTTAGCATTTTTCCGGACTGATACTTGGCTCACGGAGAGGTTTCTATGGCTCAGCACTGCCAACCAGCAGGCGCAATGAGTGCACCTCCAACCACATCACCTCGGACAAGAGCCTCAATTAAGAAACTGGCAGCAAAGGAGGAGAAAATGGGTGGTTTCAGAAAGACTTATAGACTGTGTTCTGTGTTGTGTCAATATGTGGGTGGGGGCATTGGACTACCTTTAATGCATGGGTACTTGCTTTAAGACCTCCGCTAATTAAGCCTTCATCACGCAGTAAGAAGTCATTAGATAAAAAAATAAGCCCATAAACTTGGACCCTGACATTGGAGTAGTAGATAAATATCTGGCATGTGCAAAAACAGCATGTATATGCACCAAATGTAGGAATAGATAAAGAATTTTGACTTGATAATGTTTAATGTTTGTGTACGGATCAAACACACATACAACATGTTAATTAGGAAGCTGTGTTTGTAGCCAGAAGGTAGGTTTTTTTCCCCTTGATGTTAAGCTAAGCATATCAGCTCCTGGCCCTATAGCTCCGATTTTAATCTTCTCATCTAAGTCTAGACAATAGAGCAAAAACTATTCCTTTAAAGTATGGAGCTGGATCAGAATGCTGTTAGTGTAGCTTAGCATAAAGACTGGAAGCAGTTCAATGAAAATTTGTATTCAATTTTATTGATATTGCGACATATCATAACAAAGATATCTCAGGGCACTTTTGAAGGAGCTAGCCTGGATTTATACAAAGTGGAAAAATTCTAGGCAGGTGAATGAACTTCAAATACTCAACTATTCCTTCCTTTGACAGAGAGATAGATAGATATATAGATAGATGATTCATTGAATAGTTTATGTATCCAACATGCTGAGGCTTCACTTTCAGCCCACTCTGTTTGCCCGACGCTACAACAAAACAAAATCTTTACAACCTCTCTGTCTAACAGCTCCAAGTGATGTGGTAAAATCACATGGCAAGGAGCCAGAGAGCTTTTGTAAGTACACAAAATTGCTGTGGGCTCTTATCACTATGTAATACTAGTTTAATTAAGTCTGAGCTCACAGCGATTGATTTATTTAAACTTTTTTAGGCTATTGTGTTATTTTTGTGTTGCTGTCCAGATGTATAAGGCTGCTGTTGGTAAAACCCCATGCAGCGTTAACTTGGATGTAGATGTCATGTAGACGGCAGATATGAAGATGAATGATGGGAATGAATAGATGCCACATTATGTTTTTAATGGCTTTTTAATGGTCATGACCTCCCAATGAGAATCCATTTCCATTAGTCAAAATGAATTAAATGGATTCCCTGATAATGATGTTTAGAGTTTAATACACACCCCAGACTGACTCATCTTACCTTCTTTTTTGATGTTTGCAACCATTTCTCTGTGTTTTGAGGGCAGTTTTGCCAATATATATCTTTTTCATATTTTTCTCTCTGCCTCGGCTCTCATGTGTGTATAGTTGTTGCCTCTGCTGCTGCTGCTGCTGGTGGTGGTCGGCTGAATGTTGAAGCCAAGTTTGAACTCTAACCACAAACCAACAGTCAAAGCTCTAAGTCTTGCCTGGGGAGGCAGATAGGAGTTGGCTATCTGTGATGACCCTGGCAAGAGAGCAGAGAAAAACAGCTTTGAAGTTCCACAGATTTAGCAGCACGTTTAGTTTTGTTGACACCAGAGAAAACTAGAGATTTTGTATGCATTCAGAAAATTAACCAGTTTGGTTTGACAAAGCAGAGCTGGGGGATCAATTAGATTAGTCCAGTAAACAAACTCAAATAGTATGCAATACTTTTATTATTGCACCTCCAGTTGAACTTTGCACTTTCCACTGAAAAACTCAAGATCTTGTAATCAATTTTTTATCATTCTATAATACAAGAAAATACCACACTGAATGTAGAAAGATAAATATTTCTATCACTTCAGCCACCTTTTTCATCATTTATTTCTCTCTCTTGTTGGGAACAACTAAATTTGGCTACCACAAACTGCAGGACCACATGGAATAGTGAGTTATTGACCAGTTGACCACAGAGGTTATCCCTCAATAAAACAGTGTCATGATGAATGAGTGTGTGTTTCTATTTCCATCTTTCATCATTGCTCTGCAGTGCTGGGGCATGAACTCAGGTCTTGTCCATCTTAAACACTTAATAACCTGCCACTAGCAAGCATAAAATGCCAGAATAAACCTTTCCAGTTGTACATCTTTCTTTATGCACCTTCATTTGATGAGTCTTGTTGAAAGTGCCGATTAGCTATCAAATTATTGCTCCTAAAAAATGAAAAGATTTCTCAAGGGGAAAACAATTGAGTATTTGCTAGAGCAATATTTTTGCCTTTCCAAAAACCAAAAAAAGTATAAGGAATGGTGCTTATCTGCTCCTATAAGCTGCAAAAGTTAGCACATCCAGCTAACTAGCTTAATGCAGTAAACTAATACTGATACGTCTAAGGTTAAGGAGCATTACATGAACTAATTACATTTTGTGGAGTTACAGGTTACAGTTAACGGCCCATTCCCAACTAGCACATCCACCATGTAGTATTTCTCCACTGTATGGAAGCTGGTCGTGGATGCCATTAGAGTTTAACGTTAGCAAGTCTGATGTGTTCTTTTGGGGATTTGGGCAAGTTTTCACACTGCTGAACATGTTATCCGACGCCTCATTATGTTTGCCAAACACATCGGTGAGTCCTCGCACTCTTGTAACATATAAAGTGAAACATACCATTTGAAAATACGAAGAATAATGAATAAATCTGTCTTTCTTGTAACCTACCACAAAATAATCTGATCTTACACTAGAACTAACTAGCTCTGCCCCGTAATACAAGAACAAAGCTTCTCTTTATTCCCGTGTCTCATGGATTATCAGCTAGTAAGGATGCTAATTTTGTACCTCATATTAGCTTTAGCCTCAGTCTTTTTAAAGGCTTGTTAAGTTTAAGTGTTAGCATTAGCTTACATAAGCTAGCAACTCCTGATAAAATCTGAGTGCGCCAGTCGTCAGCTAGAAATGAGGAGCCTGCTTTTGTCTACTTCCATATGAAATTGAAGCCATGTCGTTTCATAAATTACTAAAGAATTTGAGTTGTAAATATGCCACCGCTGCCATTGTAAACTGCATTATGTGCTGTAAATGCCTGACATAACAGCCAGGCATAGCAACAGTATCTAAGGGAGCGCTGACATTTCAGTGAGTCCATATATTTGACTTTTAAAAACCACTATGTCTTGTCCTTAAGAGCCAAGTAAGCATAAATGTATGAATAGAGACAGGGGTTGCCAGCAGCATAACTTTTATCAGTCCCTGCAGAGTGGCAGGGTAGCAGTTCAACAACAAACTGGAATGAATGTTTTGTCGCCTGCCGCCATTTCTAATAGCACCACTACTTATTATTTTTAATCTCCCTTCAACACTGGCTCAGGAAACAATGGCAGTTTCTGGAAACACTTTTGCTATACCCCGTTTCTTATCTGCAAGTCGCAGAGGGAGGGAGAGAAGGAGAGGGAGAGAGAGAGGGAAAGAAGACAGAAATTGTTGCTGAAGCAGTAAGGACGTACAGTTGTATAGAATCCATCCTCACATGCACAAACATAAACACATACTTCCCTGCAGTGCATATGAAGTACTGTACCCTCACTGTATCACAACACCTGCCCCCCAGGGGATAAACTGCAGATCTTGGTGCCCCGGGTGTTGTTTGGCAAGGTAAACACTACCCACATGAAGGAACAAATCGTAAGTCCTCAGAGAAACTCGCGATAGGCTTACTGCTGTTTCTACACTGCCACAGAAACTCAAAACAGCAAAAGATATGTAAATTAAGAACACTTTCCTCTCTACAGTGTTCCCTCATAAGTATTAGGATGAGTCTATGGTGTGGATGGAAACACGAGTAAAGCCTGTTTATCTCCCCATGTGTTACAACTTGTCATAATGATCAGACAATGCACACCACAGGGAGTACAACAAATGGTTGCTGTAATGCTGCAGACTATAACCTACTTCAGGCAGACAGCTTCTACCGCCCACTTTGCCTGTATACTTTCTCTCTTTTGTGAGAATATAGCTCCAATAGCGAGTGACTCCAGTGTAATTTAGAAAAAAAAAATGTATGCAAAACCTAGTAAAGGTCACAACCAGGCAGCATCCATCTTAGATCTACAATGTGGAGCCCTTATGGTGCCCATAGGTTGATATTCTACTAATCAGCCATGGGAGGGGAGCGAGGTAGCACTACTGTCTGCCAGATAAACTATTAACAGTGACCAATATTAAACATAATTGGCCACAGTGCCATCCCTCCTGAAGCCTGCTATTCAGTGAGCAGCTCACAGAGACACAAGACACCTCATCTACTGTAAAGAGTAAACCTTCATGTTCCAGCCCAGAGGACAACGCTGCAGGCACATGTAAAGCTCACCAGCGTAACAACAAGTTGAAAGGCAACACATGGACAATCCAGGAAGTCACTGAGCCTGGTCAAGATATAATTATGCACACAATCCCCTGAAAACTACAACTTGCTGTATTTCCCAAAAGTTGGCTAACCTGGAGGATTGTATGATTGTCTGATTTAACACGTTTCTTTCCGTTTGACTTGGTGAGTAGCATGTTGTTATTGCTGACAGGAACGATGGCCAAATCAACAAAAATAAGACCCGAGTTGTAATAAGTAAGAATTATTACTTCAAATGCATCTCAGCTGCTGCATATCTCAAAAGGATGAGACTCAAACTGCCTAAAAGCCAAAAGAGACCAAACAGGAGCAGAAGTAGCGATAATTAGCAACATGTTTTTTCCCTTGGTATGATCTACCACAGTGGTTGAGTCTTTACTTGAGAGACATGAGTTATGTATTTCTTCTGATGCAAGACTCCAGAAATACAGCAGTCTCTTGTGCATGCTCCACGACTAGCGGCCAGAAAACACAGCACTGTGGATTAAGTCACCAGAGCAATGATGATGACTAGTCAACACAAGTTTGCTGCCTGAAGACAAGAACTGCAACTGAGGAGCGATCCCCACACTGTTTATCTCTTCTACATATCAAAAGAAACTCAACATTAAGTGGGTGAGAGGGAAGAACTTGTTGGCCTTTAAACTAATAAAAACATATAAAGCGCTCCAACTTCTTATAATAAACGCCTGAAGTATCCATTCTATTTGAGCAAGAGGTTGAAGCAAATCATCTATAAATGTCATTAATAAAATTTGCATTGAGTGACTTTGGTTGTGATAAATCAGGAACTTGACATACAGTAAGAGACAGAAGGATCAGGCCTGACCATGTTGTTGCAGGTGATGTGAAATACAGTTCAGGGGTTGAATTCACTGTCAGGCTTTGTATTGAACGCTGTTTGCCAACACAAAAAGCTCCTGGGGATAAATGAACAGATAATGTTTCTGCTGCATTATGACTCGTCAAACTCCCTTCAGCTCCTTCACGTATTCTTGGACTTTTAAACAGCACATCAGTCATAGCAAAAAAGTTTTATTTGTAGGAGTAGAAGCGTGTGTGTGTGTGTGCGTGCGTGCATACAAGGCTTCAGAGGAAACGGGAAGCGTTATGACAGTTTGTAGGCATATTTCACACTATTGCTGATCAGATCAGATCACCTCAGGGGGCCACAGCAGGAGCCACCACAGGGGATGTTTCCCACTTCACGCTGAGCTGGTGGGCTGTGCTTTTGTGTGTTTGCGGTTAAAGTATAGGGTTTGCATTTTTTTCTAGGCAACAAGTTTTAAGAGTACATTTTGTACTAAAAAAGCTGTAACTTTGGAAGAATTGAATGCATTTATATACATAATGAGGACTGTAGATTTTGTCGTCCATCACTTGCAATGAAAGCACAGGAAATTATCTTTCAATGTTCAGTACGAACAGGAGAAATGATGCAGCAAGCAAAACTAGTTGCAATTTTCACATGGGCACATGACTTTTGTTTAAAAATTGTGATCCTGTCCTTTAATACTTTAAGAAAGGTAGGAGTAAATCTTACCACTAAAACAAACCCCTGATTAGTGTATTTATTTCTTTTGCTGACAGTCCTCAATAAGTGAATCAATACCATCTCACCACACAGCTAAGTTTGCCTCAGTGGAAAAGCTTGACATGGCAGCAGAATGAGCTAAAGGAGGAGACGTACTGTACTTTAAATGGGAAGTAAATTGCAGCCCCATCTGTAACTTACTGCTGCCAGACCATACCTACTACACTGTGGTACTGGCAGCACACAGCTCCTCATAGTCCAATTTAAAAGTCCTTTATTATCCTGCATAGTGCAACATATCTTTGCATTGTCTAGATCACCATCTGGAACAGAACAACATAAGATGCTGGATCTGACTGGTCCATCATCACAGAGGCTAAACTAGAATTTTCCTAATCTGTCTGTAGCAAATCACCCAACTTTCTGGACATAGAATCATACAGACAAACTAGCTGGAGTATTCTTTAAAGTATTCTATTCTTCCCAACTTTCTGGCTGTGTAAACAGCAAATCTGCAAACTCAGAAGAGGTGAAAAAGGTTGGGTTATTAATCATTAATCATTATTAGTCATTAATATACAAGTAAACGGTGTAAATAATGCACATCTTGGATATGTTTTAATGTGCGTAAAAAGCGGCTGTTTCAAATATAACGCCATAAAAAGCAGTATTGTAAATGAAAGTGGCATAAAATACGGTGTCCTGTCCGGTGCCTTTTTATTGACAATGCTTTACGTACTAGGGACACGTGCTGCACTGATGACATATGATCCCTCTGGCTTGCAATACCTCTAACCTGTTAACATGGACACCAAAATGAAAAGCAAGCAAAAGCATTTAGAAATCTCTTTGAATTTGTCAGTGGTATATGTCAGTGCATGTCACGTTTTGCAAGCAGATATACAATGGATAATGGATAATAGGTGAAATAATCGGATTGTGTGGTTGTGTTTGAGTTTTAAAATTGCAGTACCAGTCATGTTCAGTCTGGTCTGACCTTGGATCTGGTCTGAGTTCTGGTCTGAGTTTTAGGCTCATGAACTCATGAACAAGAACTGTAGCATCTACCACACAGGTTTTCTGGAAAGTCTGCATTCCTCAGAGAAAGAGCTTTAAATTACAATTCCCCTTTAACTCAACAGGCATTTTTAAAATTCCAAAACTAAAAAGACAGTAACAATGAGACCCACATACAAGGGATGATCTAAGCATGGTCAATGCAGGTACAGCTAAACCATGTGGTTGCCCTGAATTTAACTTGTATCTTTATCAATAACATAAAAGGTATATTCTAAAACGAATTATCTTCACATTGTGTACGCTTCTTCATGGGTAAAGGATGAAAAAATCCTTCAACGCCTACTAAAAAACTTCAGCGCCTCAACTGAAATAATATATTTGCCAGAATACCTTCTGGGCAACAACTTGGACAATATAATAGACTTGAGATTCATCAGGTCAAATAAAGTTCAAGTCTCATATTCCAAAGATGTTTCCCTTCTCATCAAGAAAAACAACTCCAGCCATCCTAAATTCAATTATATTCTTAGCCAAGGGCACAAAACTATTTAATTGTTGACTCAATTTTCACAATAGCTGCCTTGTAGTACAAACAATGAAGGTTAAAGGAAGGTGAAATTAATAAACTTGATGAAGATTCTATGTTTCACATTGCTGTATGTGTGTGTATTGACAAAATGTCTTCTCTGGCTCTCTTTCTATCGGTGTTTCCTGACATAAGTAGACAATATTATGTCTCCAGAGCTACACAGTGCCGCAGGCCAGCGGTTCACTGGGCTCTTCACCCCTTCATAACCTCTCAAACAAGCAACAGTACTCAGATACAGAGAGAGGGAGAAGGAGAGAGAGAGAGAAATAAAAACAGAGAAAGAAGGATGCAGTGTACTGAAAGGATGATTCACACAATTGTTTGTGTGTTAAGACCACAGCCTGAGTCATTGTTAAAAATCTGTGAGAGAGAATGAGTTCGGTCCTCACTGAGGTTGCCACGACAACACAGTCGTGACATACCTGTGCTCTCAGCCTGGCAGAGAACAAGAAGTAATCGCCTCACAGGCCGTTGAGATACAACACTATATAGACAGAGAAGTGTTTTAAAGCTCTATAAAGCCACTGCTCCTGATGGTTTTATAGCTGATATTTGGCGTATTTTGTAAATGTAATATTCCAGTTTTTTGTCATGCCAGCAAGCTCTAAGGATGGTAATAACCGGTTCAAACAATCATGACCACCTCAGGAAAGATTTTAACCACTTGATGAGATGTAAATCCTTAACTTCTCATTCAGCGACATCACGTGGTCACACTTCTGTCCAACACTTTGTTTTACGACCAAATACCTGCAAAACTAATGACATTCCTAGCAGCGTCAGTTGGGCTTTGTGCTTAGTGCTAATTGTTAGCATGACAACCCGCTCAACTAAAATGTTGAACATCAGCATTTATGCATTTATGCATCGACACCGATGTGCATCCTCACAGAGACACAAGCGTGTCTGTAGACTGAAGGTACTTTCTGTTGTTGCTTTGACCCTTCCATTCCCCATGCGTGGGAGAAATAAAAAGAAACATACATTATTTGCAGATGCCCTATAGATGGGTTTATATAAAATGTATAGTAATTACAAACCTGCAGTAACACATATTAACATATTATCACCCTTTAGGCTGATACGGCAGTATATAAGAATTTTACTTTTTTAGCGAATGCAGTAAATTAAAATACATGTCACACTCTTATATCTGCAAATTAAACTCAAAACTATTAACTTAAAACATTAGAGATGATTAAATAACTTTGGAATCTGAATCCAGAGATTACAGGATCCTGTCCTTCCACAGCACATGTTGTACAGTAGCTCAGCTCAGCACTGCAGAGTACAAAGAGGTACAAAGGGCCATGACGACCAAATTTAGCCTTTGAAGAAAGAATCCTGCGCATTTCACCTTCAAGCCTTTTCTCTTTATCATCACAGCCCAGATTGGACATCTGGAAATACACCATGCAGAATGGGACCAGCGGTTGGTGAGATTGTGTGCATGTAAGCTGAACGTGCACGGCACTCCAGGGTGCAATAAAGTATTTATTGAGGTGTAATGGATGCAATAGGTGCACACTTTGTTCAACATGTAGCTTGTAAGAATGCTGTGTGTGTTTGCAACCCGACACACAACAAAGACTGAATCAATAAATTATTGTTGATATAATAGGTGCAGTCTCTGAACCATGACCCTGAACAAGAGATATCAGGACTGAGGCTAATGCATTAATGAGCTGCGAGAACAAAGAAATAATAATGCATGAGAGCTAAAATAGCCTGTGTGGGGACACTGAGATCAAGTAAAAGTGATATGAAGAGCTCTGTATTTTATATGTGACGTTAAAATGCCAAATGTCATACTCTGCTGACATACAGTACATAGACTTTGTGGTTAAAAGACACTCAAGGTCCACTGTATGGGCGCTCCAAAGGCTTATGTTGCTCAGCTGACCCTGTCTTGTTAGCTTTGACGGAGCCGTATAAATGCTGTGTGGCAGACAGGCGTATCTCCAATAGTCCTGGGAGTGCCGAGGGTGGTGAGGTGGGAAGTCAGAGACGGAGAAGGAGTCTTAAGACAGAACTTGTGATTCACAGGGGTTTAAATCAGAGAATACGGATACATGTGCACACTCAAAGACAAAGCCAACCCCTTGAGTACGCTCCAAGGCAGATCCCTCATCAACCACTTCCAGATGCTACAGTAGTCCACCCTCACAAAGGGCTCCTGCATAAATCTCTGATCTCATCGTCTCGGAAAAAATTAGAAAGAAGAATGAGGGAGCAGGGAGGTGGTAAACTGCTCCAGGCTAACCTGAAGGGAGCCTTCGTATAGCATCTGCTTTTTGGATGCTACGTGCCTAGCTTAGGGAAAGACGAGAGAGATGAACAAACAAAGCCTCTTTAGGCGTATTCCTCAAAGTCTGAGTGAAACCCTGCAGGCTAGTGTTGTTTCCCAGGGGCTGCTGCAGGAGGCAAAGTGGATCATGGGTAGATACAGCTGATGAAGGTACACTGAAACATTTGTAGAGACCTAATTAAAAGTCACAGCAAGTCAAGTGAAGCCAATACAGCTTTTTCTTCTCCATGCTTTTTATTGAGCCGGCTGTTAAGATCTTTTAAAACTTTTCTGTCCTTGGTTTATCCAAAACTAAGCTCTGCAACCATGACTGTAATAGTATGTGATTCTCCAGTATGTACACAAAGAAACTTCAACTACCCTTGGACACAGGGAAACTCACTGAATTCTTGTTTACAGAAAGTTGAACTTTAAAAGATGTAACCTTTTCATCAGTCAGTAAGCAGTCTCTGCAGTATCTTTTGACTTAAGGGGCACAGTGTCCATTTTTAAGAACATAATGGGTTCCCTTGGGCATCACCATTTCGGCTTTCAATTTCAATTTGACAGTGACATTTTTATTACACTTTTTTGGAAAGTTCAGCATTTCCTCTGTGTGACTGGCACAAGTGAACGGGCTCAGTAAGTCACCTCATAAAAGGATATTAATAATGAAAAATAATGGACAAAAAGAGATTACAGCGATATCACAGAACTTTCAACTGGAAAAGATGTAAGATGTAAAATATGAGAATTACAACAAACTTTCAATTATCTTAGTTCCAAGGGCACAATCAAGATATCGTAAATCTAATCAAAACATTGACTTTTATGAAGCTAATATTCTCTTTATGTGCTTTTCTTGTGAAAAGTCAGTCTCAGTGAGTCTGTAATGTTTTGCCAGTGCACGATGATCTCAATTTATTTGGCATTGATCTAATTCAGCTTACAAGTAAAGAACAAAACAGCCTTTGGTGATATGCTTTGGCTCATTATCTATGACAAGAATCATTTCAGAAAACTGAGGAGGAGCAGTGCATGGTGAGCTGCTGGGGATTGATGGAGCTGATGATTTGTTTGGACAGCTTTCAAGACTTATTTATTACAATTTCTGGATTCATTTAGGTGTTTGGTCAATTGACCAAAAATATTGCAAGGCCTGTCTCTGTTATGAATTATGTTTAAACATTTTCCAAATGGACTTGTTTTTCATACAAGACATATTGAATAAATGTAATTTTTGTACACTAGAATTGCCTCTCACTCCATGTACAGTACTGGATTTAATTTTACTGCCATCTTTGAAGTAATGATTAAATACATTGAGTCATAACGCAGAAAAACAACACAGTAGTGCTGAAAGAGTTAGCACTCATTATTCTCTTTTCTTTCGTTTTTCCCCCACCAGATTAATTAAAGCTTTTTCCATTGTACAGGAAGTTTGAAACTCACTTCAAAGACCTACAGTTTCCCTCTGGACAGCACCTTATCTGAGGTGCTGTTTGCTTTAATTATGTAACAGGAAGCGGGGATCATCTCCAAAAATCAATGTTTCCTTACTTGCTGGAGGTGAAGACTGAAGGTGAGAGCAATTAACATCTAGATGTTATGATCATAATGTGCTGACATACAGATTATAAAGCCACCTAAAGGCAACATATGGAGGAAGACTTCATGATATTCTCCCTGAAATACAAAGTGATCACGTGTCTTTTCTCAACTCATCAAGTTAAATGTGGATTTACCCTTTTTGTTCTCTCTCTTTTCCCTCTTAATCTCTACAAGGTGAGGAGTTTGGTTTAATGGCAACAACTTTCTATCTCATGATGCGCTTGTTTAAAAATAATTGCCTCTCTGTGGTATCATCTTGCCCAGTGAATGAATATGAGAGTTAATTGAGGGCTGTGAAAACATTTGGTGCCTCATTATTCTCACGGCAATAAAATCCAAATGACAGCTGAGTCGACTGAGCAACAAAAACGCAGATTTACTTCAACTAAACCAAACAGTCTTCAGTAGCCTCACTTCCTGTGCTGCAGAGATTACAGTGACAAAAGCTTCAGTTTACTCGAACATGCTGCACAACATGTATTCATATTCTCCAAACATGCTGTACTGCTGGATGCCCAGCTGTCTATCCAATCCTTTTTGTGACAGCACTTAGAATATGCAACACATGGACAGAACGGCACAACAGCTACAGAAGAGCAATCACAACAATCATTATTTTCATAAGTGTGACAAAGCAACTACACTTA
Organism: Nannoperca australis; assembly: GCA_036023655.1. Classification (NCBI taxonomy): domain Eukaryota; kingdom Metazoa; phylum Chordata; class Actinopteri; order Centrarchiformes; family Percichthyidae; genus Nannoperca; species Nannoperca australis. The sequence continues at coordinate 45,797 of JAVQJD010051664.1, read as the reverse complement.
TCTCAGAGAAGCTAAGAAAAAACAGCCATGCACTTCTCTTTCTTGCCTTACCGTTTATATGCTTTTCGCCTCATTTTCAGCTGATAAGATCACAATATTCATGTGCCTGTGCATCCATTCAGAGCGGCATGCATTTAGAAAAAGCCTCCTCTAATTCTGACTGGAGACAGGCTGGTAGGCAGAGAGAGTGAGAGAGAAAGTGAGAGACGGAGCTGAGAATTGAATAAAGCAGGGGGAGGTGTATGGGAAGAGGAGGGGTTATAGGAGTGATGGAGAGAAAAAGAAGGAGGAGGAGAGAGAGGTATGGTGTCACTGCCGGGAGGAGAGGAGGTAAAAGTGAAAGTGGCTAACCTCGTGTCATGCTGCATCTCTCCATCAGATTCCTGGTAGGAAGAGAACAAGAGAGGGTACAATTATTAGATTTATTTATCAAGCAGATTTATTTGGCGCTGCTACTGTGGAGTACCTCTTATCTGGTGTTTAACGAGCTCTCAGAGTGTCTGTCTCTGCAAACAAATATATCCATTATTTCTCACTATGGGCACACGTACTATATCAGTATTGAGAGCATTAAGGGAAAGAGGGAGGGGTGCATGAAACAGAGCAAGAAATGACAGATTAACAGTGTAAAAGAAAAATGCTGTGTGCTGCTGAAATTGAGAAAAAGTGCCCAAGGGTGAGAGGTAGACTTACATACTGTAGTTTTTGAAAGGAGGGACGAAAAACACAAAAGATAAATGATAGGAAATGGAAAGTTCTAGCACAAAAAGTAAGAAGGTAAACAAACTTAAATAACTGTATGTATGGAAATCAATTCAAAAGAGTAGTTCAACATTTTGTAAAAATACACTTCTTGGCTTGCCGAGAGTTAGATGAGAAGATTGATACCACTCTAATGTCTGTCTCTACATTAAATATGAAGCTAGCCGGTTAGCTTAGTGTGACAAAAACACTGGAAACAGGGAAACAGCTAGTCTGGCTCTGTCCAAAGATGACAAAAAACTGTCGACCAGCATCTCTAAACGTCACCAATACACATTATATCATTTTCTCAAAACGACAAGTGGTGGATTTACATTGTGGTTTTGTATGCAAGCTAGCTGCTTCCTTATGTTTCCAATCTTTACGCCAAGCTAAGCTAACCTGCTCCTGGCATTAGCTTCAGATTTATCAGACATGGGAGTGGTATGAAGCTTATCATTTAACTGGGAACATTTTTTTTAACAAATATGCATATGACCCAAAATGTATATCCCAACCACAATTCCTTTAAGACATACAACATTTAAAATATTATACAAGATGGAGGTGACACCCGACTCCACTCAGTGATGCTCCGTTACGTCTTCGTATGTGAAAACTCGAACAGAGATAAATGTGAGAACAGGTCCTTGTTTGCACACATTTATTTGTTGCACATGAATTATGCATGACATGGATTTAACAAGAGCATTTACCATTTACATTTTCACTTGGGCTTAATTCTTTGGTGCAGAACCAATTACTCAATGCATTCCCTGGACTAGGGTTGACATGGCACAGCATATATGAGCAGCCAAGGTCCAAAACTAAAAATAATTTGAAATCACTACTGTGACACTGTAGTGATATAAACCTCTCCAATTATTTTTTATGTCATGATCATGAACATAACAGAGCTCAGGAAGTCTGATATTTCTGCAGGAGGTTTGTGTGTGCCAAGTTGCAAGCAGTTCCAACCAGCCTCAGGATTTATAGTTGAGAATTCAGTGAGGTATAATGAATGTCACAGGTACGCAGCTTCAACATATGGGATTGTAAGAGTGCAGTGTGTGTTTGTGAGCATGTGTATGCTATGCTTCGTGGTGTTGTGTGGGTGTTACAAACAGTGCGAGTGATACAGCAGGATGACTCATTCTGAATGAGACAACGCTCAGTAATCCCCTCTGTCCATTCCTCCATCCCAGCATCCCTCTGTGCGGGGAGGGCAAGCCTAGAGAGAGGCAGGAGGAGGAGGAGGAGTGGATTGGCATTCCTGAAAGGCATCACTGAAAGATAATTTGCAGCTGCAGCTACTATGGATGTACGTGTACTCATTCAGTAAAAAGTGTAGTTTAAAGGTTTATTTTGCTGTTCATTTAGAGGTACAATCTGTGCTCTAAATGTAAAAAAAAGGGTGACCCCACCACCACCACCATCAGATGCTGGTTATGGTTAGTTTACATCAGCAAAAGTTGTAAATACTTCAATAAAAGATGGACATATTTTCAGTCATGATCAGCTGACAACAACTTACATTTTTCATCATTACAGAGTAAGTTAAAACCAATTGAAAATATTTTTACTGTCCTTTAGTTGTTAAACTTCTCATTTTGCTGTAGTGATGTAGAAGGGTACTACAGGGTGTGTCCTAGTTAGTTACAGGTGAACCTCTGACCACACCCAGAATCACTGATGGGAGGAGTGTGACTGTGAAAAATGTAAACCAAAGAGGACAGTAAAACACAGATTTTCACCATGGTATTAAGTTACTCATTACAGTTATATTCCCTAAAATGTTCATTATACCAAATCTTGTATATGCAAATACTATGAATGGCCAGCCATTTAATGTATTCTAGTACCAAATGTATTCTTTTTTAACGTCTACACCCGGCTCAACAGTTACTAAGGAGCTGCCATCCAGTGAATCATTTCTAAACAGGAAGCAACATCCCAAACATCTCCCTGCTTCCACACTCCTGGACATTGGTCAAAGTCCATCCATTTAGCAGCAGTGTATTTGTACAATAGTGCTGCATGGTGTGAGAGGCCATGATACTGAGTGACATTTCTAAGCCAGAGGCTCAAAAGCACAAAAAAAGATGGTGGAAAGTGTTTAAATTATTAATGTATTAGCTACCTTCACACAGGCTGCCAAGCAGGATGGTAGAATTTGTTTGAAGCAGTAAATAAGGGTGGGTGTATTTTTAATACCTCATGCTAAAGGGACCAAAGCTTTCTCTTTGCTATCTCTCTGCTGGAGGGCAAAAAGATGCTAATGCATTTAAATAAGAAGTAACATAGACCTTTACCGTAGCACTCGTTTGACAACATCCTGGCTAATAAATTGCACATCTTGTGAGAAAAGATTCATGCAAGTTGCAGGTTATGCTTTGATTTTTGAGCCTGTCTTTGAATAGAATGAGTAAGAGTGAGGATATGTACAGCACAAAATAATTCAGATTCTCCATTCACGTCACATTAATGAATAATTGTTTGCAGATTTTGTTTTGTATGGCAAGTGGGTGATGTGTCAAATGCAATTAAGCAAAACACCAAACATAAAGGATTCACATCTAATAAGTCTCAGAAGAGTAATATTCAGCTAACAAGGAGGAATGTGATGCAATGCACTATATCAAATCCTTGAATAAAGATTGAGTGAAATCATCATAAGCTTGTGTAATCTCATTCATTTGGCTCATCATTTCTAGCAATCTACGTCTACTCTTACTGCATGATTAGGAAACAGGACATACAGTTGCACAAAGGCAGCATGTTCCTCGCTGATATAATTTATTAAAATGATCACAGCATCCGTATTCTCACAACATTGCATAATTAAGTAACTGTGGATGATGTAATAACTGCATATGATGTAATAAAATCCATGTATCTGTATTTGCAGTCCTCATCTCGATCATGTGTGTTGATGGTTTACTTTCACTGTGTAAAAATGCTGCTAAAATGACCAAATGTTGAATTAGACCTCTAACTCTTATTAGAACTGAACTAACTTACACTAAGTTAATTGTAGTATCACTTAATCACTTTCAAATTTCAAGGAAATACTTTTCATAATGAAAGCTTTTCAGCAGAGGCAACTATTTATAGCAGTGTTTAAAGTATGGTAATTAAACTGACAGTATGCTCACTACTTGCCAACTTCTCTACACTTCTTGAACTGATGAAAAATCGTTGGTTAACATAATCCTGGCACATGTTCACAGGGTCGAAGACTCATGTTTCAGACTTTGTTCTTTACTAAAAACTCCCTCAATCAGATTAAAGCTGGCACGTTAATGTATGTCAGTGGGGATGGTAACAGATGGTAGTTTACACCCTTCCATTGCCAACAGAGGTGTTGAGAGAAAGACATGGGGAAGTTAAAACTATCTACCTAAACATTACCAAATATTCACAGGAACGATGTTCTGCAACCCAGTTTTGTTAGGAATTAAATTCATACTGGACAACTTTGGACTGCACCTCATTATTCACATCCAGTAGAGGAATAGTATGCCTTTTTTGTAATGAGACAGAAAGTAAAGGTGGGGAGGTAAGGCGAGACTGGATTGGAATTCATGTTCTGCTATCACAGATCTGCAATTGATGTTCATTAAAACTGTAACCCTAATATTTTCCTAGCCATGACCAAGTGTTCTAGTTGCCTAACATTAGCAATACTGTAGTTTACTTGCCGTAACCATAATTCTTCCCCAACCATAACCATATACTGTACAACTTGCCACATGCGGATCTTATCGGAAGAAAGAAACATGTTGTCCCTGAACGTAATGTTGGGTTTTTATGGGATTGAGATGTGTTCTGCGGACTATACATTGCAACTGGAAAGAAATGTTGCTGTAAAACTTATTTAAATGTAACTTTCTACTCCTGTGAGCACCTCAAATTAAATTCCACGCAACTCTAATTGTATTAAGTGTAAACTGACATCTAAGAAACATATCTAAAAACATAAGCAAATACAACTCAACTCTATGCATTGCACTACCACCAGAGATAAGTGAGAAAATATGGATTTTGAATTATAGGTGAACCAATTCTTTAAGTTTAGTGGTACTCACAGTGATATTAACAGGTCTGGGTAGTGAGGAAGACCTGTAGGACATTCTGGGAAATCCCTCTGGCCAGTTGAAGACAGGGCAAGGGTTACTCCGTCCACTGGAAGCTGATTGAGGAGGAGGAGGGGGCTTATAACTGGTAAGTACCACTTTCTTCTCCTTCTCTCTCCCTCTATCTGTCCGTCTGTCTTTCTCCCAGCAAGGCCTTTCTCTCTCTTTATCCATTTCTTTCCCTCTGTCTTTTCCCCTGTCTCTCTCCCAGGGACTCTCTTTTCCCTTCTCCCTCTCCTTCCCTTTCTCCATTCCCAATCTTCCATTTATCTCCCATAGAATCCTGTTTTCCCGCTCTTTCTCTCTCTCCATACCCATTTCTAGCCCTTTCTCGTTCCTCTCTTCCTCCAGTGTGCCATTAGCTACTAGTTCATCAAGTCGCCTTACTCTATCAATGTCTGTCTCTAGATAAAGTCTCCCAGTCGAGGGCTGTGCCTGGATTTTTGTAAACAGCTCCAGGTCATGCTCTGGGTATGAGTGACTTTCCCCTTTCACTTTCCTCAATACATCCCCGGGCTCCAAGATTTTACAGCTGGGTAATGTCTTGCTCCACTGGTGGATGGAGCTGGAAATGTCCTTTGAATCATACTCCTTGATGGTCTGGAGGTTTGAGCTGGTTGGACTGCACCACAGGTTTGTTGCTGAAGTAGACTGTGGTGGTGGGTTTGTAGATGTTGAATGTATAGTGGTTGTTAGAGATGGGTGAGATGGGGTTGATGGGGGTGGTGCTGGAGGAGACGAGTAGCGATGTCGAAGGGTGGACTGTTGTTGAGGAGGACCTCCATTAGATTTGAGTACCCTGCAGGTCACCTCATTCAAAAACTGTGAGAACTTGCGCCTGTCTTCGGTCTTCTCATCCTGCTGATGGTATGAGACAGTAGCAGCATTCTTGCTCAGGCTAGGCGACGACACAATTTGGGTTCCTGCCTCTTTCCTTAATGCTGTGGAAGTCTTCTCAGGAGCATAACCTCCTTCACTTTCATTTTTTGCAGCAGGACGTGAGAATATAAGATTTTGGTAAATTATTTCAGGCTCAGCCATGGCAGAAGCAGATGCCTGGTCAGTGGTGCAAGACTTTCCACCTGATGCCTCATTGCTATCTTGCTTAACAGAAGTTCGTAGAAGGCAGGTGGCCCCAGAGCTCCAGCTATTAGTGTCCCAACTACCATCATCATCACTAGAACTGCCATTGCCACTCTGTAGGCTAGGGCTGGTACTTCTCTCACTGAGGCTGGGGCTGGGGCTTGACTTGTCCAGGCTGCCCAGCGACCGCCTCTTCAACCGAGAGATTGAACCCTTCAGACTGGATAAAGAGCCCTGGAAGCTGGGCAGAGATCCTCTGAAACTTGGCAATGATCCTTGAAGGCATGGAACAGACCCCTGGGTTCTAGAAAATGAACCTTTTGGGCTTGGACTGCTGGAGTTCTGTAAACTGGAAAGAGAACCTTTGAGTAAAGGAGAGGATTGGCGGCGTAGTGGTGGGTCTTCTTCATGGTCACTGTATGGTCCAGAGAAGACAGGGCAAGATGCAGTGGAAGAGCAGGACCCACGATCCTGCCGAGTTGAGGCTGTTCTGGATCTTGGTTGCCGCTGCAGAGTAGCCATATCAATCTTCTTCTTTCCCTTACTTCGCACAGTCTTTGGTGATCCTTTCTGTACAGACTCAATCCTGAGACCATCGTTTGAAATGGACACACACAAGTGAACCATGTCAGGCTTAGTAGAACAGATTTCCAATGGTTTTCTGTCCTCTGGCTTTGCCCAATTTCAATTGTATGCCCTAGTTGTCCATGCCACCAACAGTGCACCCAAGCTGTTGTTGTGTGACATACTTTCACTGCTCCAGCTCAGTACACAATGAGATCCCAAAGAGGTTGGAGCTTGATAGTCATTGGATATTAAACCAACCTACTCTCATTACCATTCATACCCTACACTGTCAATTCTATTTTTCCTTTTTAAAATAGCATAATAGATCAACAGCTGCACCACCAGTGCTTTGTCTGTGGCCATCATCAGTAATGAATTTGTGTATCGACAAGAATGGTGTTGGAAAGTAGCTGGATATCCAGGTCAGAGATATTGACCACAGCTACCATGTGAAATCTGCTTTGTGGGCAGCAGGCAAGCAAAGTGGCCACAGATCGATCAGTCACAAGTGGTATTTTTAGTTTGTTATGCAAATGACAAATTTGAGATGAATTTACAAGACTATGTTCATTAACTTAATCTAGTCCTTCAAGACACACTTGATATCATTAATGTGTCCCTCCTACAATCTATTTCATCTTAAGACAGAACATCTCTATAGAGGTGGTGTGGTGCAGCGGCAGCCTCTGGTGCCTCTTGCTCGGATGAAAAGGCGCTTTCCCAGCGGATGTTACCTTGTCCAGACACCTGGCCTTTAAAGATGCTGCTCCTATTTGAGGCATCAGCTCTCCAGTTGAAAGGATAATACAGGTTGGTAGTACTTCAAAGTACTTCAATTTTTTTTGCATAAACATATCACTCCCTGAAGTCATGCAACACTTCCTAGTTTGAGAGTCTCCTATAAAAAAAAACCAAAAATTAAAATTCTACAATGCATATTGTAGAATACATATTTTGTAAAAAACGGCACAACATAATTTTACATACAGTTTCTTGTGCTAAGCCTAAAAGCTCATACAAAAACATCTTGTAGAACGATTTACAAACTAACATGACAATTTAACTAAAGGATATAATAAGAAATAAAGAAAAATAAAGAGAAAAGGAGAGACAGAAGAAAACCAAATATAATAAGGAAAGAACTGAGAACTGAACAGATCGATCCACTCAATCTGTGAATTTTTGAATATATAAATGAGGCGGTCAATAATAGAAACAATTTGCTGCACTAAATCCATTGTATCCAATTTCTTTACAATCTGGCAAGTAGTGGTTGAGATATCTTGCTCTGAACCAAAGTGCTGTAGCCACAAATTGACAGGAATGGACAGAACGACTGACTCATCACCGTCCTTGGGCCCTGCTACTAGAAGTGTCAACACATATTTTGAATGTTTATCTTACCATATCATTCTCAAATTAATTTTTATAGTTTACTATTATGGCTGGGCAAAAAGAAAATCATCAGTAAGAACATTGGTTTATTATTTGTTCTGCTTTCCATGTCTTCGTTTTATGTGTCCCCGGGTACAATTTCCCACGAACTGTGCAGGACTGATTACTACACAAAGGAGGGTATTCAACCAAAGCAGGAAGAGGACTGCCTCACTGCAAGTCAACAGTGTGAAGCTACTCTCCATGGCAGATGGCGGAACCATTGAAAAAAACACCACTCCCAACAGCTGTACCCTCTTTAATGAAATGTAAAAATGGAGCGTTTGAAGGAGGAGGCACACAGAGTGATGATGGAGACAGAGCTCTGGGAAGAAAAATACTTTTAATAAAGGTGCTGCAACCAACATCTTGACATGCATGTCTTTGATAAAGACATGCTTTATTCTTTGTATGGCTTTTGAAACATATGGCAGTATAGCCAGATATGTCAAACAATCTAATCCTTCCCCCACAGAAAATGCTAACAGGGCAACATCAGAGTGAATAATGGAGTGAAAACAAAATGGCTATTCAGTCTGAATATAAGTTTAACAAATTTCAGTTTCAATTATTTTAACAACTAAATGCTAAAGTAGCCATATTACATTGTGATATACCCTTACTAGTTTTGAAGAAAATCAGATAAGTGAAAATGTTAAGTATTGTTCCTTTTTGCAACCTTTAGTTGTATTTAATAGGTTAGATTTTAATACTGATCTTTCCATTAAGAGTCTGTTAATAGAGGCAAGGTTTCACCTTTGCACCAACAATGCAATTAGTTGTTCTGTGGTTACGCAAGACTGGAGCGCTACTTAGGGTGCTATTGATGTCCCCCTGCCAAAGCCTACATGTGGTCACATTGTGCTCATACAGAAGAGTACAGAGTCAGAAAGGCCACGGATTGAGGGGATCTGTCTGTTCTGTTCGTAATTCTTCCCGATTTCTCCATGTTGAAGACATACTTTATGTCAAAAAATTAGTTGGCGTGTGGGACATTTTATTCACTAGATATGAATATGTTATTGAATTGTTACAGGTCAGGTGAGAGAGGTCAAGTAAGTCATAAATCAATATTACAGTATTATCCAACAATCAATCATATTGATGATGATTAGGTTATCAGGTCCAGTCATAATCATATGTTAAAGATGTATGTACTATCGATCGTTTTGATCAAAGGAAAAACAGGTGGAACAAATTATAGAAATGAGGCCAAGGACAGCGAGTGGTTCTAAACTTTGGGTCTACAGAAGGAGGGGTGAAGATGGCTACAAAAGGAAGATGTGTGCACTTGATTGTTAGTTACTCCATGTACTGACTCAGCTGTTATTGATCTTGATTTGTCATTAAACTCTATCCATATTTGAACTCTTTTGATTCAGTTGAATTATTTTTAGTTTTCAAGTGTACAGTGTGGAGAAGATCCTGAAGACATCTGGCCCATCTTTAGGATTTTCCTCCCATAGGTGCTCCTTATTTAAAGTTCTTACTATAACCGTGAGCTCCAGATCTCATCTTTCCAGATCCGGCCTCAGTTGTCATGTCTGCAATGGTTTGAGCTTTAAATTGGCTGATGCAGAGATTCCTCCCATTGAACAACTGAGTAATATAAAGTTAAGCTGCTAAGTTGATACAAAACCAAATCTGCTACTTTGACTGTGATACTGTTAAACACTACCTCTGGGGGGCTCTACGTAAGTAATCCAATTTAAAGTTCTACTGGTAGCAGCTTTAATTACAATTTGCTTATAAGCCAAGAGGTAGTCGTCCATCACCGATATGCAGAGCAGCTCCTCTGTCATCCATCTTGTCCCTACTAATCTTCACACCTTACAGAAACCATAACTCCTGCAGAAGGTAGCTGAGGCAGTGTTAGTTTGCCTCATTGTAATGAACACAACTTAAAAGTTAGAGAACATTTTAAGTTATAGACCAGATGATCCTGAATCTTACTGACTTTGGTGATCATCTGACTTTTCCTCAAGCGGCAACAGGTCAACAGGTAAAGATTTCAAGTTGCTGAATTCTTTAATTTTGTGGATATTTTGTCACAGACCAATCCTCATCTATACTGTGTGCTTAATATTAAATAGCAAATGTTAGCATGCTAAGAGGCTAAACTATGATGCTAAAAATCAACCTGTTAGCATATGTTAACATTTGGCTCAAAGCAATGCTGTGCACACAGCCTCAGAGATGCTTGGATGGCTGTAGACTCTGAATGTTGTTTCAAAACTGGTTGTGAAATAGAAAATAGCTTTCAGACTTATAATCAAATGAAATCATTCTTTGGCGTCTCTTCACAGCTCTGCATCGAGTAAAAAAATTTGACTCAGGTAAGCAAGCAAGCATAGTTTTATTTTTTATGGTTTTCAGCGTAAAAGACTCAGTGTGTCCTGATGTTTAACATCCATTGCTGAAGAGACGCTCTAGTTGTCAAAATTTAAATCAAATTCAGCAGGATAATAATAATTTAATCAGATGCAGAAACACAAGCATCCCCTAGCTCTTTGAATAATACACACAGGTTGTGCAAATAAGATCTCTGCTGACTCATCATATCCTCTGACTACATCCTGATTCCCCAAAGCCTCCACAACTGAAACAAAAAGATCAGATGCCTCATTTCATCCCTTTCAAGCATCTGCCTGATGAACTCTTCAGAGATATGCTTTGACATCTTGCTAACACTTTAGATTCACAAATTGGGAAACACTGCTTGCATCTGTATTTGGGATTTGCTATGGATGTTAGCCTTTAATTACAATACAATAAATGAAACCAATAAAGACAGGCAATTATGTTGTTGAGCATGAATATGACATGCTGTTAGGCACATACTGTATGTTTGGTCAGAAAGTCCATCCACATTATTTTTCAGCTAAAATCAAGAGTCTGAGTCCGTCTGCTCAACTCAGCATGAGACAATTTCCCCCAATTTCTGCTGAAGAAAAAATAAAGCAGCTAACTGCAAGTGTAGCAATATTAATTTGACTTTTATGTAATTTTAGCCACTTCCATTCTGTATCCACATGACATCTTTTCCCCTTCTTATTAATGAGCACTCAGACAAATGGCAGACCCCCGTTTCCCCCCAGTGTCAACATTGATGTTGTCATGGAAACAGTGTTTGTGATCTGGGTTCATCTTTTTTTCTGTCCAGCTATATACCAGAAAGATCTGTATAGCTTTCCCTATAAATGCCAAGGCAATAAAACAGAGGCTTATAAGAAATGTCAGTAGCACTGTCTGACCAAGGATATGGAGTCTGACAGCCATGACAAGCAATATTTTTCATTTCCATGTCAAGGGGAGATCTGTGGTGGCGCATCTTTTTCATTTAAGGGAAGAACGACCGTAAGTAGCAGCAAATCGAAACAAATGGCACAGCTGTACACTGAAAGCTGTGAATACGAGGTTACAGGTCAGATTAACATAAATGAAACATACCAACTATTGCACACACTTGTATATGCACATGCATGCACGCATGTACAGAGACACACACACACACACACACACACACACACACACACACACGTGCACCTGCAGAGTACTTCCTTATTTGTCAGAGCTATTTTAAGTCCAATTTGTTTATGTATGCAACAGCGCTCTCCAGTGGTCACTCACAGTAAAACAGAATTATTATACATTTTTCAGCTACTGTCTTTCATAGTGAAGTGTCTCTCTGCTCATTCACCTGTGTGCCACCGTTTGTTGACACAGACACAGTCAGATAGGTACAAAACTATTGTTTGATGAAACCTTCATGCCTCAGTTTGACAGAGTTGCAGAATATTCCTGGGTGTTCATGCTGATGTGATTGTTGAACAAAAGGTTACTGGTGTTTTTCATAGATATAACATAAAACTCTCTCTCTCTCTCTCTCTCTCTCTCTCACATATATCTATCTATCTCTCTATATATATATATATATATATATATATATATACACACACACATGTTTTCTACCAGAGAATATGGACAGGGCCTTCTTTTTATGCTGTTGTATGTTGGGGTAACAGCATTACTAACAATGACAGCAACAGGATTAAGAAGGTAATTTGTGTGGCTCTGTAATAGAACCAGTTTTTTTCCCAATTCACCAGAAAGGATTTTGAAAGAAAGAACCAGGAGGAGAGTTTAAACCATACTTCAGTTAACACCTGTTTGGTGTTTTTAGTTATGGATGCCCAGATGCTCCAAAGAAAAATGTATATTTGTGCCCACAGCTTTGAAATTAATGAATGATGTAATATTTACTTGTTTTCTGAGGTATTTGTTGTATTATTTTTTACACAACTCTTAGGTCCATTTTCTTAGTCTTGTTTTTAGGTGCTTCTATTACATGTATAATCGTCCTTAAATCAATTACTCACTTGTATCGATATAGTTTGTTTTAATTTTGTGGCTAGGCAGGATCCTGAGCTACACTGAAATCCTTTTGGAATATGTGTGTTAGTTTGTGTATTACTGTTACTACCGTAGTGGCAGTGCGTCTTTCATATGTTGTCTGATGTGACCTGGCAGACTGTGCACGGGTGACCAAACACATGCTGCTCTCAGATTATTTACCCGTTCAAAACAATGGCCAAATGACTAAAACATGGGGAGTTCAGAGGTGCACTAACAGGCTGTTCACGCACAGGTTTGTGTATATGTGTTTGCTGTATCTGCACTGCAGTGATATTGTAAAAAGTGGCACAGTACAGGCTTGAAATGTGTAAAATTTAACACTTATTCTTCTGGTGTGAAGGCGTACGTGTGCGTGTGTCTGCATATTTAAGTGTTAATTTGTTAAAAGGTACTGTAGGAGAATAAATTCTTTCTCTGTATGAATCTCATCCTCTTTCTCTTTCTCCTCTCTTATGGCTTGCAGTGTGCATGTTAGATAATACAATACATTCAATTTAAGTTTAATGTTTAATGTTCTGTAATGTATGTGTGTAGAATTGATCTTTCTGGTAATAAAGTGCATACAAATCAAGCATCACACCAAGTGAAACACAGATGTGCTACTGAGTAATGGTACGTTTATATGTCTGAACAGGATTCATGAATATCAACAATGAAATCACTCACAGCATATTCACAGGAGAGAAATACTAACGGCAGAGATGGAAAAGATAATGGTGTGACAAAAATAGAAAACAGATTGTTTGTTTATGCACAACAACAGGGTTCAGAAATAATGCATATGGGACGGTTGAGATTAGGGATGCTTTTATTAGTTTCATCAAGTGCACCCAGGACTCATTTATAAAAAACATCTGGCACACAAATTCTGTGCATAAGAAAAGAGTTCAAGGATTTATAATAAATGTGATGAAAATGATTTCTCCTTTATACAACATCAGCCAACACCAACAAGCTGGAGATACTGTATATCTGTATGAAATACTAAATGCTACTTACTCTATGCTAGTATGCCATGTGTAATAGTTTCTGTAAGAATTCTATATATCTAACAGTAATAGTAACAGGGAATGTAATGCTGAGCAATTCAAATACAGAGCTTTTTCAGTATTAAAATTCAAAACAGGCTTCAAAGCTAAGACTCTCTCCACGATTAGATTTTATCTTTTAATCCCACCGTTTAAATGACTGGATTCAAACATGACACCAAAATCCATTTAGTAAATGAGGCAAAAGGGCATCTTCTATCTACTGGCACATCACAAAGTGAAATACACACCGGGGGGAAGGAAACGTAAGAGTGTGTTTATCACTAATGAACTATTTCATTACATTGACCACTCCTTTGGGACTTAGTTTTAGAACCATTACCTGGACTAAAACAGAAACACTGGCAAAATGAAATGACAGTGAAGCTGCAGCTGATGTGAATCTTGGAATTCTTCAATAAATGAGAAGTTGTTTATTTACAACCCACACAACACAGATTTTCTACACAGATTCTCATTGATCAGTTTTGAGCCCAAGTCATCGACTTTGATTGGAGCTTACAATGGTCGGTACAATACAAGCTCGAAAGGAATCTTCCCATGAATCTAATGATGTACCCTGTAACCTCTCACAGTGTGAGAACTCTATAGTTATTTGATTCGCAGTTTTACCCACTTGATATTTACACAAGTTTATAATTCAAACAAAGAAAAAGATGTAACCTTCTGACTTTCACATTCTGATAAAGATTTTGAACATGACTGACATTCGCTCAGTGTTCTTACATCGTTCTTTATAAACACAAATACAAAAAAAAACCTTTTGGCAGAAACATATTCTGAGAATGATTTGAGAGCTTCTTCTAGAGCACAGATAAAGCTGCATAGAGCATTCCCGCAATGTCATTGTGATACATGTAGACAGTAGTTTAACTATGTAACTTTACTAAGTTCTGTACTACTAATTTTGAGGTACTTCAATTTTACTTGGGTATCAACATTTTTTTTGTATTGTTCTTTTTACCCCACTAGTTAGTTACTTTGCGGATTCAAAATGTACATACAAACCTGTGATCAGTTGATAAAATATGCATTGTTATAGATTTAACCCACTAACACATATTTATAACATAGTAGTTAATAGCCTCACCTCCACCAGCTACAACATGAAATAATGGCAAAGCAGTAGTAATAATAATCCTATAACACAGTATAACACTGTAAGAGGCCATTCTGCTGCATAATAAGTACTTTTGATACTTTAAAGGACATTTTCTTGCATATCACCAGCTGATATGTGATTTGCATAAAGTGGGCCACACTGCTGTTTAAGGATAAGGCTGGCAATATTCTATAAACATTGATATATCTTATTCTTCTATGTCAGAGCTCCAAACTATTAAAAACACACGAGTGATTGTGTGACAAGTTCCCCCAGTACAATCAATAAGGGGACTGTGGTTTATTTTAATCAATTCCACATAGACTGTCCTGGTGCTGTAAATACCCCTTAGTGCACAACATGTGTATTAATCCGCAGTTGAAAATTATTATTGGTTTATGTATGTGGGGAAACCCATTTTTAAAATTAAATGCTATATTTGAGACAAATATACACTGTTCTTTTAATTGCACAGGCCAACCTTGAAATCATTTGCATGTCATTATTTACATAATAAAGCACATTGGTATTGAACTCTTGAAATAATTCTCTTGAAAAAGAGGTGCAGTAACTTTAATCACCTCAGTGCTGGAGTGAACGGTGCTGTAGCAGTCTCTTTTTTTTGTTAGGCCAGTGAACATCTTCAAGTTTTTTTTCAAGCATTCATATAAAAAGAGAAGGAGAAAACAGATGGACACAAAGAGTGTGTGAGCTTTCCAGAGTGGGGGGTTACACACACACACACACACACACACACACACACACACACAGATCTAGTAGCTTTACGACTTTATTGATATATGTCTGCTCAAATAAAACTGGGATATCAATGCAACTCTCAGTTACCATGGCTACATCAGTACCTCTCTGTGAATATATAGTGTGCTGCCACAGAGGGACCAATTATCTCTTTCTGACTGAGGAGGTATATATGCTTTATCCTCTGTGCATACACAGATACATCTTAAATGAAGTCTATAAAATGTAATTGTGCAGATTATGAGAACATTTCTGGAATGAGAATGATAAGGAGAAATCACGGAGGGTAATATTTTGAGAGAAAAGGTTCCGATCGGTCATCTTAATTAGACCTTGTGCATGAACACCCTGTACGTTTTGCTTATTATCTTTAAAGCATTTCGGACGAGGTTTGAAATGTGAAAACGTAATTTTCAGTTGCACCGACTGCATAACCACATTACCTATAGAGAAGCAATGATGTACTATTTTCCATGTACCATAATATCCCATAAGGGTTAGGTGTATCATATTTTTTTATTAATTCCTAAATTTTAAAAGGCTTAATGTAGGTATTATGTTTTTAACCTGCAATTTCCTATTTTAATTAAAGCATTACATGAAGGGTCCAAGGTACATTGACATTGGCTGGAAGAATAATTATGAAAATTCTAAATCACTAAGCTTGAATAATTGATGGGATCAAATCATATCCTTTGCCACAGAGACCAGAAAGAGCTTTGAATTTGGAAGAAATGCTCTGTGAGCTGATCATTGGCACATCGTGAGTTTCTGTCATGATGTGTGAAGAAATATTACTTCGAATGTTCTCTGTCCATAATATAATCTGGTTAGTTTCTGCTATTTTGGCATAATAACAACAAATTCATGGCTGTACTGTACATTAATAAGAATTTGATATTTATTCATCATTACCTTGCACCACTAAGAACATCCTTCTTATAAAATAAAATAAAACTCATTAACACTCATTAAACACTGGGGGTGTGCAACATGATATAAAGCAAATGGAAACATTCACAGGGACATGTCTGTGTAATTATCTCAATGGTAGTTACTGTGGAAATTACACATCACATTTTGACAGCTATTATAAAAAACTATTGGAAACATGAGACTAATTTGGAGCCACTTGAATTTTCCTTGCAGGTGCTTGTCCATAAATCGTGGATGTTTGTACCAAAGCCCTGTTGGAATATCTATTGGACTGTGAATGTAACATTACACAGCGTTCGGTTATGCTGAGTCAGTCCTTTTAAATCGAAGACCATCAGCTGTACTCTTTTCCCTCACTCGCTGTATGAGAATATTTTGAACAGTCTGAACTGAAACTTGTTGATTCATAATGTTTATGTAATAAATTATAAATGACACACTGTCAATAGTTACTGTGCATACTGTAACTCATTTTTCCATATTTCCTACACTGAAAATGTGTCCAGCTAATCTGATTCTACTCAACCTACTGGCAGCTGCTAATATAAGAGGACTAGTCTCTGCTGATAGAAACCAAGACAGAAAAAACATTTAGAATATATTTATAACACGACTAAGAGTCTATAGCATGCTAGAAGGTCTGTGAGGCTAAACCGTCATCTTGCTAACATGCTCATAATAACAACACTAACATGCTGTTGTTTAGCAGGTATAATGTTTACCAAGTTTTCCATCTTGGAACGCTTAGCTTTGCTAATTAGCAAGCAACGCAAAGTACGAGGCTGATGGGAATGTCACTAGTTTGGCATGTAGGCCTACTTGTATTTAATTTGTGCTAGACAAATGGACATTTTGACCTTCTGATGATGGTGCTAGAAGAAAAGTCAGGGAATCATCAAAGTTATTGTAATTCATCCTGAAGGGGACATGGAAGTTTGTAACAAATCCCATGATAGCCTATACAATAGTTGTCACAATATTTCAGCCTGGAACAAAGTGCAGGACAAAATTACATCAGTACAAAGATAAACATGTATAACAATGATCTAGATGACAACTCAAGGAACCTTTCTATGATGACTAAATTTCATTAAAAACCTGTCACCTCGCACAATAGATAAGCCCGGCTCTGACCTCTAGAAGTCCCTCCTGCTTTTGAAAACTTGACATTTAATGGAAGAAGAAGAAGCTATTTAATTAAAAGCAAACATTCATAGGCTTTACCCTCCAACAAGGTTTGCTAGGTGAGGCCTGATAACTGCACCTCCTGCTGTAAAACTGACAACATAGATTCAAGACGTGTAACAGGTCAACATCAGAGGATTAAAAAGGTGGGCAACTCTGCATACAAGCCCATCTGACTGCGGACCACTAAATCTTTCAGCTGAATAAGGAGCTTTGATGGTTGAGCTATAGGGAAGCGTTGATAGGAGAGTGGGAAGGTTCACCTGGCACCTCCCGCAGGGCCTCGGGTAAAGGATCTGTATGCAAGAAATATATGGCAGCTTTTCCTTCAGATTTGAAAAGCTTTGACAGACACACAGTCTGCCCAGAGTTAGAGAACACCCAGAGAATGCTCCTTACCGTTATCCTGGAGGGCATCTGGAGGGCCGGTTGCACCAGACAAAGACTGTGGTCAGAGTCAGGAGACAGCTAATAGAGGTAGTGCAACTCCTCTGCTGGTGTCAACAGGAAAAACACTGAACACACAGGTTGTTGCCTGCGGTCACTGACTGGCCTGTTGAGAGAAATGTCTGATTAAGAATTTAAACAATCTTTCTCTACTTGGCCTGCAGGGTGGAGGTTTTCAACTTCCAGACTTGCTTTCAGGACCAGAAAAGAACTGCATAATAATCATGTTGCTGCAGATCACCAACCCTCTCCTCCACTCTGATGAGATCAAAGACACCATAGAGAACTCTTAACCTTTCCTTGAAAGGGTTTTGGGCACACCACCACTGCACATATTGAGACTTTGATGGATGAGGGAACGAAGAGCATTGGCTCCTCGGGGCTGTAAGGTCCTCTGCAGAGGCAATTGGTCCTGAACAGAGAGCCAGGATGTGACAGCCAGATGCTTGTAGTCTCAGTAGCAAACTTTATTACAGTTGGGAAATCCTAGCTACCTAAATCTCTTAAAGGGCGAGTAGGAGTAAACTGTCTTTTAGAGGGACAGATGGGCAGACCCCCAAACTGACCTCACTTCTCTGTAGTGTAGAACCAGAGAGGAAGATTAGTGGATGTTTTGCCACAATTGTTTCTATTTCGCTACATTCTCACTGGATGCAGCAGTGGTTTGGTGCCGATGAATCTCGACTGCGAGGCAGAACAGTCTTCTCCGTCATCCACCCCCGTCTTCTGCTGTTCTTGATGACAAGCTAAGATCAATCTTTAGTATTTATGAGGAGTTGTATGGGCACAGCCTTTTTAAAACAGGCGGCCCTGCCCTCGTGGGACTGAACAGCTTGATTTCCTGAGGATGCACATGCATATTTTCCAATGCACAGATACCAGTGGATAAATCTCAAGAGCTCCACTAGAGGCTGAAGCCTGTGTGAAATAAAAACAGCTATAATGTAGCCTGCATTTGCAACATCACAGCACTGAAACAGGAGGAACTTCCATGAAGGACGAGGACATTTATTTCACATCACTCCCCCTGGATTACAATCCTCATGAATTGTGCAGAGGTACAGCTGCAGAGTGGCGATGTCATGTCTCTAAGTGACACTCAATCGCACAAATACAACAGTAGCAGCAGCAGCGAAGAAGAAAGCATACAAGGAGCTACATGCGGATACCTTCATACTACACACGTTTCTAAGCTGTCTTTCTTTTGCACCACCTCCTTTTAACACAGTGATGTTGTTAAATCTATTCTGAATGTTATCTTGACAGCAAGATTGAACCTGCTTTGGATCTTTGAAGCTTGGAGTGACAATCTGTCAACTAATCTGAGTTATTTCTCAGCTTTCCCAGTGAAATGTAATGGTTCTTACCTGTGGCCACTCTCATGAATCATACTGGATTTTTGCTTCATGACCAACAAGAGGACAACTAATCAGGTGTATAATTTTCCCATGGCTTTTACCTAATAAGATATCTCATTGCTTTTTTTGTGTTTTTCTCCTCCACGCCCACACCATCAACAATCAGCCGCTAATTGCATGAACACACAGTCCTGTGCTTGAGAAAAGCAGCAAGCACATTTACTGTGTGATATTTTGTCTGATTGAGTTGACGGCTGAATTTGTTCTTTTGGTAAGCAAAGATCCAGACAGTTTCTGGTTTTAATCTGGGTGTCAGTTTGCTGGGTGGCATTCATGTCCTGAGGGGACAGAGTTTGTGTAAAGGCAAGCAAACGTGATCAAATCCTCTCACTCAGAAGCAAACACTGTAGCAATTACACAGAAGTGAGACTCGGCTTCATTAACATTTTGTAGGCGAACTTGCAAAAGTGTTTACAATTTTACTTCAGTTATTCCTATTTTGAGAGAGGTCACACTCTCATCTTCACTATATATATATATATATATATATATGACAGAGGTTGTTTCCTTTCACACAGGTGGGATTAAAACCAGCTCAGACTGTATACAGTTATTGGAGTTGACAAGGCATTTTTGACACAGAAAGCTGACTGTTTCTAAGCAACAGAGTGAAACAGTTGCAACTTTACAGGGATTATAATTAGGGTTCATGTCAATCAAACCAGTCTATTTTCTTTTATTCAGGTCACAACATGTCAACATTACAAAGGAATCGACACGCTCTGTAAAGCTCATTATCATTTTCTACTTTGCTGTTGAGCTCTCTTTCTCCTTTCCAATTGTGGTTCACATAAAGGTGGCAGTATAGGGGTCCAGTGGTTAGCAAGAAGGGCCCTACCTGTGATACTGCTGTGATGGACTTTATTGCTTTCATACTGGGATTGGTTCACATAACCCTGTAAAAGGATTTAGTAATGATGATTGGGATGATGATAAAGCTTGATACTTAAATTTACAGGAGACTTACAAACAAGGCGATGTGGTTTTTTTATGCCTTGTCTGATGACATACATTTGTTAAAAATTACAACAGTGTCTGTGATTCCTCTGCATTACTGTGCCAGGACTGAGGAAGCATTCAAAGGCCACACAGTGGGACACTCTGCCAAAGATATGCACCGCTCGCTGTGAGGAAAACATGATTACAGAGTCAGAAATAAAAACCAACAAGCTCATTGTGCACCCGATGGATGTGTGTGTGTGTGTGTGTGTGTGTGTGTGTGTGTGCCAAATCAGTCCCTTCACAACCAATGAGGCCATGCTGGAGTATCTGCTATAATGACGGAAAAATGAGCAGAACGTTTGAGTTTGCAAAACTGAAGGATTGCCTTCCAAAATGGGACATCTACCATTCGGAAGAAGATGACTTCTTCACTGCCAGAACGACTGCTGACGGAAGCACAAAACCCAGTCGCTATCAACATAATGAGTCATCTTTTTTTCTATTCCTCTGGAGGACTGAATCCACGAAAACTAAGGGGTTAAAAGCCATTTTGGAAAGAAATAATCAAACTTCTCAAACAATAAGAAGTGACCAAAAAACAACAATCAAACTCTATGTAGAAATCAACAACTGCTTTAAACCTGACATTCTAACATAACATAAATTCCATAGTTATTTTCCAGGATCATTATTAAGAAATAATAGACTTGTACAATAAAGCATTACAGAAAGCAATTTGATGGGTTTTGTTTATGTGTTTCAAGATCAAGAGGAGTCCAATTCTGTACCACTTGTGTTGACAAAACAAAACATATGAAGATGTGCCTTTGGATATCTTCATATGTCCAAAAAAAGAAGTGTACATGTTACTGAAAAAAGCTGATACTGTTGCAAAAGCAGGGCCCAGATGTGTTCTGCAGCCGTCTCAGGGATTCCAGTGCAATTTTATCATAAAATATCGTAAATCTCAAAAATGCTCAAGAAAATGGGAAAGTTTTAAGAGCATGTTCACAAGCAGAGGTGTAATTGTTTATTCCGTTCACATCTTGTATTTTTGTCTCACACTATGGCCATACTGGAAGTGAGATTTTGCATTTGCGCTGTTGTCCCTGATTGATGATTTCTTTTAAGCAGGGGGATTTGTCGCTGCAGTTCATTAGATCTGACCACACTCCACTAAGCAAGCTTTATAGTCACAGCAGCCTCTCTGCCCCCTCATTCTCTTTCTCATGAATCTCCTTCTTTTCATCATCCTCATTTTTCCATCAACATCACTTACCTCTGCGCTGTTATGGAACAACCACCTCCTCTTGTACCTTCTCACCACCTTTTCAGCTTTCGTCTATTCATCTGTTCACTTCCTCTCTCTTCAGCAGAGGTGAGAGAAATCCTTAGTGAAAGAAAATGAGAGAGAGACAGCAGCAGACAAAACCTATTGAAGCAAGGTCAAACTGTACCTTTGCTGTAATGCATATCTGTCTCTGTGTCTGTTCCTTTCAATTTAGTGCAGTTCTCACAGTGGATCTGCAATTTATGTTTAAGGCCTAGTTAAATTTTTTCCCTAAGAGAGAACTTGAATAAACCTGCTCCAATAGCAGCGTGTGGATGCTTCTTCTACACACCTCTTGAATAACAAAATGTTATTGGCTTCATTGCAAATTTTATTTTTCACTTTAACAATGTATTCTTTTTTTTAGCACCAAGTATCCTCTTTACAAAGACATAATTTGTTATTATTCAGGGGTGCTATTTCCATCATTTTCTTTTAAAATGATAACTCTCGCTCAGCGGCGGACAGAAATGTTGTCCTGTTGCATCATGGGAGATGGAAAAACAGCAGGAAATTAGGTCCATCATGTTGGTTACAGTTGGAGGAGCACTGACACTCTCATTATTTGGTTCCAGTCTGCGTGACGGAGAAATTGATGGAATTTTGCAGGAAGGCCATGACAATGATCTTCAAATGTCGATGGACCGGAGCAGTTTTGGTGTAAAACTGTCTGAACTGGACATCATCTCATTCATAAGTATGTTGTAGATTTGTGGACACCCCAATAAACGTCAAAATGCTACAGGCTTTTCCCAAAAATGCGTTATATACAGTAGCTTGATCTAAGAGGCTGAGTTTATCTCCCCATGCGCTGGCCTCTTTTCAGCTGTAACTGTGCATGTGAATAATTCATGGGGCGGGACTGTAGTGAGTGAGAACGAGCAGAGAGGCAATATCAACACTGCCTTAACCTTGGGCTGGCAGCCACAGGTTTCTGTTGAAAGGTGAGATTCAATTAGATGAGCAGAGGAATATCTTATCCTCTTCTTGATTCTTCCTCCACTGCAGCTCAACGGAGCCACTGTACGAGGGGTTTATAGTGGCAGCAGAGAATCAATAATAAATAAATAACATTTTCAGAATCATCAAAGTGAAAGTGAAATTGTAATTGTGTCGATATTGTACAGTGCGGTACTGCACGGTTGCTAAAATCAATTGAGAGGAACAATACAAATTTTTCCTGATAATAATATGAATATAGTCCTGAGAATAAAGAAGGAAAAAGCTTCCAGTCCCCCTCTTTATGTTGAAACCAGACAGTGTGCCAGTCTGAAAGAAGAGAAGTTCATGTGCCATCTCAGTTATATAAGCAATTAACTCCATTTTGTTTTCTCTTGTCCTTATTAGGAACTACACACAACTTCTTATAGTGACATTTAAATCAGTGGAACATGAGAAAAAGGGGCTTGTAGCATTTATTTTCATCTGCTATTTAATGTAGAATATGTACGTTTTTCACATAGATGTTATTTGAAAGCATTTAGAGGACATCATGTTGTAATAAATATTCTGTTCTTGGATGTTTGACAAATAACAGTGTTGTATTGCAGTGTAAGATACTCCAAATGTTTGGAACGGCACAGAAATAAAAACTAACAATAATAAGGGACTGGAGTGCAGTGATTGATTTGCAGCCTTTAGTGCAAACAGGCCAACGTCTCGACACGATTGTGTGACAGCAGGTTGAAAAGCACCATACTGTAGAAAGATGCACGGAGAACCCTTTTTCATCAATAATGTGTGTCATCTAAGAAAAGGGTTCTTTGTTGTCTTTCAGACAGATAATTAGGGACGTTAAGAGAAACATTTTTCACCAAAAGAAAATGTCAAAAAAAATTTGTTCAGACTACAAATCGTATTTTTCCAATGTTACCTCTCTACTTTTATCAAACTGTATCAAGAAATTCCCAGCATTAGAGAAGATGTATAAAATCACAAAGTGCAGTGGGCACATTCTGTGTTTTTACTTGTGTTCCTTGACGTGTTGTTCTTCAATTTATTGCATTTCTTTCCAAAATTTTACATCTACAGTATTTCCCAACATTTTCACCTTCTGTACAACAAATACATGTTTTTGATGAAAATCTTATACCAAGGAATTATAGTAATTATTATACTAATATTACTTAGTATTTTTGATGCCTCATCTTGCACTCACACCACAGAGCATTCTTAGCTCTTCCTGTTAAGAAATCTCAGAAGACCCTCCTTAAACAGAGGAGTGACAGACATTGATGAGCAACACTTGAGAACTCCTGCTGGTAAATTATGGTCAATTTGTGCAAAGCAGCGAAACAACACTTAACTGATTACTGATTGTACCTTTAAGCACTGACAGGGTTTAAATAGCTTACTGAAGAGACATTAAATGGGAAGCTGTGTGAATGTGTGTAGAAGAATGCCGTTTCCTGAGATGTTTTGTAGTCATTTTGATAACAACACAACTGTTCATCTCCACATTTTGGGTTCAGTTTAGTCAAACCATTTAAAGATGCTTTTCTTCTAAATGTTTTCTTCTCTCCCTGATTTTTATCAGTTGTTCTCAACGCTAAGCCATGACCTTGAGATGCACTGCAATATATATTTTCTTTATATCCAATTTTGTTTGATGTTTTCAGCTGTTCTTCAAAGACAAAACAACTGGTGATCTTGAAGCTATCACACGCCATCACTAGGCCAGATTGCACAATTTATCCCAGAACGGCTGCATTTATCGCCTGCTTCTTCAACACCTGCAGGTGGCCTTATGGATGCTGTTACCTCAGTCTCAGCAAAGAGGACGGTGCTTAAAAGTGTTCAGGATGAGTGACAGGTGCTCAGCCTCGGACTCGATCAGGTGACAGGTAGGAGGGCAGGACGCACATTACATTTCTTTGTTCAAGGAGAAATGAAAGCTGCAATAAATGATTGTAGCTTTAAATATAGCATCTGATGCCAGGGGAAGTGCTAAACAAATTTTTAACAATAACAATAATTTAATTTATAGTCTGTGTGCGAGAAGGTGTCAGATTATTCCAGATGAGTCACGCAGGAAAAGGGCTGAACATGTTGGATGAGTGCTCTGAGCTTTAAGTATCATTTCAGGCTCCCTGTTATTGTAGTGTTAGCTCAGGTCTTTCCTCTTTGTCTGCTTTGCCTCCCACTCTATGTGCCTTTTAATACTCTTTATGTGTGCTGAAGGAGAGAATGCATGCGGGCCGGTAATAGATGGAAGTTGAAGGCTAGAAGTGGGAGAGAACAAACAGAGAGCCATAACAAAACCATTAATCTCCATGATATTCAGAGGCAAACATATGGATACAACAATGGCAGCAGAGCACCTCCAAGACACAAGCCTCCCGTAAATAAACTAAAACCACAACTAGAAGGGTGACGGCTGGATGTAGACAGAGAGAAAATTATGTCATTGCATTTAACGTTTTTAATATATTTAATATATTCGCCAGCAGATGAACTGACCTTGAGCAGTCAGTGACGTAAATTACAAAATGTAGCATCAGAGGATGTTTTCGACTGTGCCTGGGGAAAACCAATATATAGCACGCAGATTCAGTCGGCATGTGTTGCGGGCTATTTACCTATTCTGTCCGTCAGATCTCGTATTTGTTTACTTCAGTGCTTGGCTATCAGCTCTCACCAGCGCCTGTGCAATTTTGATCTCTTGCCTTGGGTTTTTTGATAGGTCTGCAAAAGGCCTTGGAGACCAGTTAAACAGATAAACCCTTTAACAGTTATGCACCTCGGCATGGGCACTCCAATGCAGACCGTACTAGAAGTGCAACCACAGAAACATACACATACACACTCGCAAAAACCCCCGTCAGAAATGTACAAAACGGGTTTTCAAGAAAGATATTCAAACATTTGACAAAACTCAGCCATTTAGCTTTGCAAGAAAAAGTCAGTTCTTCAGGAAAGATGTTGTGTAACAGAGTTTCTTAAGTCAGTGAGGATTTCAAACAGATGGGGCCCATTAACAGCAAAGTCGAATGTGATAGAAAAGGTAAAAGTCGACTCGCGTGCTCAGGGAATCACTTTCTTAAGTTGGAGTCAGCGAAGCATTAAATCACTGCTAACAGGACATCAATTTCTGATGTGACTAATACTCAGCACATCTACTTTATACTCACAGGCCATACAGAGCGGCACAGCAACAGATTTCTATCTTATTGGATTTAGTGTGATTTTACACTTTGACAACCCTCTGTGTCTGGGTCACTTTTGTATATCACACCTTTTTTTCCCTTCCAGGGTAAAAAGGTTATCTATTTGTTATGTCTTGGTGATGCAAATCCTCAGCAAGATGCTACACACCCAAAATGATAGCACCCCCCTCCTGTTCCCATGGTAACAGGAATAACTGGCATCATGTGGAGTCATTCCTCTACATTTGCTGTTTTCAGTCATTCTCTTTCTTCTTCCTCCTGCCTCGGTCTCTCTCTTTGACTCTCCTTTTTCTCTCGCAAACTATCAGTCTTGTCCATCTGCTTCCCCCACGACCTTAGTGCTTTCCTGACAATGAGAGGCTACAGTTGCTATGGAGATAACGACGGCACTATCTCCATTAATGAAATTTAGTTAACATCTCTCCACACAGGCTCACGTCTGAGCAGACTGCAAATTCCACGAATATCATCATTTAGTTCCTGCCTCCTGCAGATCTCCATTAGCGTTTATGGTTTTTATCCACCAGGAAGCTGCTTTGTTTGTGCAGCCACAAAGTCCAGGCACCGATTTGTTGCAGCGACTGATATTGTGATGTGACTGGACAATTGTATTAGTGGTAATGCTGGGTGTTCACATAGCTATTTTGCATTAAACATGATTAAGACAACAAATG
This sequence comes from Nannoperca australis, assembly GCA_036023655.1. Lineage (NCBI taxonomy): Eukaryota > Metazoa > Chordata > Actinopteri > Centrarchiformes > Percichthyidae > Nannoperca > Nannoperca australis. The sequence goes on along the minus strand of JAVQJD010051664.1, from coordinate 19,412 downwards.
ATGCCATCAATGTCAATGTCAATTAAGTGACACACCACCAAACAACGGAGGACTCTTTTTTACTTACTTTCTTAACATTTGAAAAGGATACTGAAAAACCAGAGAACCACCCGGTCATATTGAAAGTGTGAGGGAGCTTTTGGGTTTAAAATTGCTGGAGATTAAGGGAAGTGTTGCAGCAGAAAATCAAAGAAAGTTTGGTTTCCAGTTTGTGGCCGGAGGAGCAGTTTGTTCAAAGAGGCAAAAAAAAAGGGAAAAAAAGATGAATCACACCCTTTTCTGCACAGATGTTGATGTAACACCAATGCAAAACAGTGATGTGAGCCATGCACAATAAGCCACATAATAAGTTCACTCAGGAAAATAGAGGTGACTCGGGTGTGTAATTGATTAGACGGCATAACCATCAAGAAGACACGCAGGCAAAGAAACTGACATTACATGACATCATTCTGTAAGAACCCTGCGATCAATATGTAACAATTAAATGACTCATTGCCTTCAAACAGTTGATGAGTTTTCAAATTTGCCAATCCAATCAACGCAATCGCTTTGTTGTCATTAGACTTTTTAATTGCTAAATCATGCAGGAACTGGAAACAAGGCTAATATCGAGATGAACAGTTTGCCCTCTAAAGTTCCCCTCACCTTTTCCTTATTCGAGAATATTCTGAAGCAGATTTTGCACAGGCATGGAAGCAGCCAGAGCTGATGGTGCTTGAAGTTCTGCCAGCACCCTGGAGGCCGATGCTACAGAGCAGTTAGCCCTCTGGATAGAGCCAAGAAAATGCATGGTATGCCGCCAGTCAGCAGGAGACGGATCGTGTCTACCCCACCTTCCAAGTAATTGGTATATTTGAAAGAGGGAAATGTACTCTCCGTTTCCAGCCACTAGCCCAGATTTCTGCAGGAGCACTCAGGCTCTCTCCTCAGCATGCTGACGAGAGAGGCAGTGAACTATTATCCAAGTGCACATGGACTGTGGTGTGTATACTGTTGTTGTTTGGCACTAAAAGCATCTTTCAGGAGCTGAGGTGTTTTGTACTCATGAGTAATGAAGCATTTATCAACCTAAGGAGATACAATAATGTCTCCTCTATCCAGGCTGGTAATCAAAGGTATCCCAGCTGTTGGAGTTGATGTAATGGGACTTATACTGAAGGAAACAAAAGCAATGAGGAGACAAATCACTGAGGAAGTTTCAGTGAAGTCAATTTTATCTCTCACCTTCCACCTAGCCAGGCAATTAAATAAGCCACTCATCCCCAAAAGCAATCACAGGCTTCTCTTTTGTGACTAATTACAGCATGTATTTAGAAGTTGAGAAGGCAAAGAAATAGAATTAGTCGACATATCGCACAGATATCTCCTCTCCCCCTCTGTCTGCCTGTTACCCACAAACAGGGGGACTGAGGCAGCTGTAATGACACCGTCCTGCAATCATGAAGCTTTATGAAATCTCCATGACAATGAAAACTGGTGCCAAGAGACCAAAAATTGCCTTTGTCCATCAAATACAGAAGACTCTCTGACAGCGACGAGGCGCAACACCCTCTTACTATCTGGTTCGGCAGCACAGTAATCTCAGGTATTTTGCACAATTTAACTCTAGCTCTTCTAAAGGGAGATGATCCTCATATTAGTGATATGATATAGGTTCATAAGTTAATTAATGCATTAGAGTACTCCAAAGTATAGCTTAATTATTTAGTGCATATGTGGTAGCCTACCAATAAAATACTTACTGGGTACCTGCAGTATACTGGGACAAATATAAGTACGTGATGAAGATGTTAGGGGGTAAGAGGGTAACAATGTTGTGTTTAAGATGAACTTAGGAATACATTTCATTAGAATTATTTATTTTATCATTTTTACTAATGATTACCTTCTTAATAATAAAAAAAAGCGACAGCAATATCATTATTGGGTAACGAGACAGAAAAAGGTGTGAAAAACAGTGTCCATATTGCAATAAAATTATTAAAGTTTCATTTACTTACAAAATGTACACTTAAAGAATTTACTTTGGGAAACGACATTGTTAAACATACATTCATATGGAGTACTTATGAACGCGTGCATTATTAGTGTTGGGAAACAAAACACAAGGCATAGCGTGGGAAGAAGGATGGGCCTCTATGGCTGTAGCTATAAAATAGTTATTGAGCTCCACCTGGCGTGATCTCCTGCCTAATGATGCATCCTAATGATCTGCCTGAAAGCCACCGTACAGGGAGGAACTGGGCAGCCACGCCACGCGCCATTATCCAGCTAATTGTGTTTAGAATTCAATACTCAAGATTAATTTCCTGCAAACCAACGTGTGCCATCTGAGAGTTTGAATACAATGATCTGTATCAAAACCCGCAGCGTGGCTGGTATATGTCGACTGAATGGGGAGCTCTTTAATCAGATCAGAGCGCGCTAATAGACGTTTCCACATTTTCCATCTGCATGCTGAGAATTCAGATGAAACGGTTACCCATCTCTAGAGGACTTGGAATTAAATAATCTACACTGGTAATATGCATATCTAACTGTGCCTCTATGGCATGTAATGTTTTCTCAACTGTGTGGAGAGGGGGAAACTGGTCAGTGTGGTACCAACCTTCACAGAGATTAGAAATAAGACTGCTGTATTACTGAGATCAGAGTGAAATGCCTATTCCACGTAGATGCATAATTACTGGAAATGAGGTCTGACTGCAGTGAGATTTAAACTTTACCTGTCACATAAATGCACGCACACAATCAGTGTTGTGATTATTTTCATTGTCAATTCATCTTTTGATTACTTGCTTTATTCATTATTTGACTATTTATTTTTTTAAATGTCAGAAAATAGTGAAAAAACCTATCACAATTTCCCAGAACCCAAGTTGACATAATCAAATTTCTTGTGCTGTCTGACTAATATTGACTTTACTGTCATAGAAGACAAAGAGAACCAGCATATATTCCCATTTGAGAAGCTGCAGTAAGAGAAGATCTCAGCATGGCTCTATGGTAATGTTGGTCTGCCGGTCCACCACTTTGGTTCAGACTGAAATATCTCAACAACTACTGGAAGGATTGTCATGAGATTTTGTACAAACATTCATGTCCCCTTCAGGATGAATTTGAACAACTTTGGTTCCAATACTTTGTTTTCCCATAATCCTTGGGTGTTGTTTGTGTTTAGTGCTAATTAGCTAATGTAAGCAAGTGAATTTGCTAAACTAAGATGGTGAAGATAGTTATATTACATTATACCTGCTAAACATCAGCACATTAGTAGTGTCATTGTGCGCATGTTAGCATGCTGATTTAGCATTTAGCCTACAGCCTCACAGTGCTCGGCTGTATACTCTGAGGTTGTATTCAAAACCGCCTACTTCATACTACTGACCAACGCAGTCTGCCGTATGTACTACATACTGCCTATCATAGTAGTGTGCAGTATGAAACTGTCCAATCAATTTATTTTGCTGTATGCTAGCCCAGGCTTAGTTGGTTTCCAGTTCTGGAGAGAGGGTATTTTTGGCAGATCCAATCCACTAATCAATACTAATAACCAATCATCGCAGCTCTAATGGACAACATAAGACCAAAATATACAGTATATATAAACGCATGCATACAGTAGAGCTTCTTTCTATGTAGAAACCATATTTAACCTCAAACTGTCATGACCAAAGGAAAGCAACAAGACAAACTCACTCTCATATCCTCAGATCCATGATGTCCAATTTATACCTGGAGCACCCTGGACTGGAGCAGATAAAAGATCAGATACCAGATGAGATCAGCGCTGGGAAGAAAATAAATCAATGGATGACTCCTTCACTTTAATAAAGCACATACAAACCTCAGACATTTCATTAAAAATGGACTGACTGATGTGGATCTGGTTGGTAGCTGTAATGTTATGCCAAGGCTATGAGCTCCGTCTCTAGAGGTTTGAAAATAAACACGCGAGCCAAATTAAACTGGGGGATATGAGACTGGAAACCTCTCAAAAGATTATATAAAATCTTAGGAGACTTATCCATTTTTCCTCCACTCACGTCTGCCTGTGGCTTGTCTGTTTTGAACATGTGTGTCCTTGTTTCTGCCTTTCGTTGGCAAATGCAGACTGATTCTGTGAGAGAGGAAAAAGGAGATTGTCTGTACTTTCTTCACCTCCCATTCAATTGAAGAAAGAAAATTGATCTGCTGCTTATTTGCATTCATATATATACACCCCCTCGTGCTCTTGCTGTCTAGACGGCAAACACACACCTGTTTTATTGAGATTCAAGGTGACGTATTTGTAAAAAAAAAAAAAAAAATAGAAAAAAAGATCTTTGAGACAAGCCGGAAATCTGATCACATTTGGAATTACAAGGGTTTATCTGTGCTGTCATTAATCATACATCCAACAAAGAAACACATTCACCTGCAAAACCTGTACAAGACACAGGCTGTGTCTTATACTCGTACATGCAGAGAGATAAACAGTGAAGAGGATTAGAGAGAAAGTGGTAGGTTACCCCTTATGGTTGCTTGGCTACCATTTTCAAAATCTTTAGTGCCAATCTTATAATGCGTGAGATTAGTGAAACTCATAATTAGGCCCTTAAGACTGTAAGCCATATACTTTGCGGGAAGGAAAATACAATTCCCTGCCCTTGGGATGGCTGCAGAGAGATTGTGAACAGCAATAAGTGGACTAAGAATAGAATAGGGCATTATTATGTATGACAGGCAGGCGCTGTGTAAGGGAAGTCATTCAATATCATTCCAAAAGCACATAGGAGAAGTTTGCCCTCAATGCTTTGCCCACATGCATTTCAAAATGGGGGTGGGAAGAGTGAGTCTGAATTCCTTCATTAGATTACTTTTTAAATAAAGAGTCTTCGATGGCATGGTGTGTTTTTATGTTGTATATTTGCACGAGCACAGTGAGGTAATGCAGCAGAGATCAGTGGTAGAATGTAACCAATTGTGTAATTTTGAGGTACTTGTACCTTCCTTGAGTACTCCCATTTTATTTATTTATTTACAGGCAAATGTACTCCACTACATTTCTCTGAAATCAATAGTTACTGATTCTTCATACAAAACGTACAATCGCCTTATAAGTTATGATGAATTGTTACAGAATAGGATTAGCTCCACCTCAATCAGCTACAACAGTACAATATTTCTTACACATTTGCACCAGTAATAATAATCCAATACTATAATATATATTAATGTAAATGCACTGGTCCAATGAAATAATAGAATGTATTTCTGATGCATTATACTTTTACTTTCAAGTACATTTAGCTGACCATATTTTTGTAATTGCTTACGTTGTTGGATGGAGGACTTTTATTTTAAATTGTAGTGTTGCTGCTTCTGTTTAAGTAAAGGATCTGCGTACTTCTTGCACCCATGGCAGAGACTCGAATTAACAAAAGGTGTAGCCTAATGGGATTGTGTTCAGATTTCATCTGTTATGGGAGTGTTAATGACTTGCGGTGACAAGCTCACTTCCCTGAAAACACAATACATTAATTTATGCATTCAGTAAATACACCTAATGCACTCTATAACTCAACATCTACAGCACTTCTCTCCCGGGGGGTCACACTGCTGAGCAGATATGATCCCTCTTAAAGGTGGGAGGAGCGTGTTGAACTGGGACGCAGCACGATGCTGAAGTCCCATCAAAACCTCCGCGTCCTCCTCCAGCAGCCGGACCACTAGTACACCTGTATTTTCCACTTTCAGTAGCACGACGCTTGGATTAAAAAAAGAAAGAAAAAGTGGAATCAGATCAATCAGATATGACCGAAGCCACCTGGAATCAAAGCTCCTGTGCGACATAGGTAAGCCAATTTACCGGGTGCCACAAGACAATTTAAGTTAATGAGGCTTTTGTGACACGCAAAATGTGGGTGGTTTTGAAATGAAACGGCTTTTCTCCTTTTCTGCTTGTGCGTAATGGACACCTCTGGGAGCAGACGCATATGGTTCAGGTGCGTAAATTATTTTCAAGAAGAAAGGAACAAGACATTTACTACAATAATGTTTGGATCTGCAGCGAGAGGGGTTTTCATTATGATAACCTTATTACATTTATAACTCCTACGATATAATATACATGAGCTCCATACAAAATTTGCCATCTTTGTAAAAACATCCCTCTGGATTCTGCATTGAAGGTTTGTTTTCTTTTCGTCACATGAACTTTTGAGTAATGTGATGGCTTTTAGACAAAAAAACTGAAATGAAAGAAAATCTCATAAAGAGAGAGCCCCTCCTGCGACTTACCCCGCTTTATATTTTGCAGGACAAAAGAGGGGTCTCGCTTGAAATTACGATGCATCTCACAGCTGTGGTCTTAATTCTGGTCGTGACGGGCATCGCCAAAGGTAATCTGAGATTTTACATCATCAGTCCACTGGGACAACGGCCAGAGACACGCAGAGATTTGAGTCAATTCATGAAAGACAAAACTCTTTTATGAGGCGATTGACTCTCTGCGTGGAAAGAAAGTATACCGGATGAATATTTCATTGCTCTGAATGATTTATGTTGTTTTTATTCTCGATGCAAACACGCTGCTGTCCCTTTCTTTCTGTCTCAAAGGAAGAGGCTGGGAATGCAGCGCAGGGTGCAATACAGAAAATGGGTTTTGCGAGAAGCCAGGGAAGTGCAGGTAGGCTACTAAAACGATAGCCGATGATATCTTATACCCTGTGGGGTATACAACCTTATTTCCATAAATTGCTGGAGCTGTAAATGTGCATCCCTTAGAGAAATGCAGTCGCAGTACAGCCAACTGGATCCTTCTGGGCTTTTTTAGATCTGTTTGGGGCTTACTGTGGTGTTATCCTAACAGAGAGATCAAAAGCTTTTGGTTACAAAGCATGCCCAGTTTGAAATGTTTTCCTGGCAAATTATACTGTATCGACTCTTGAACCCAAATCACTCTTTTTCATCACTATTAGTATTTAGAGAATTTAACCAATTACTGCATAATAGAACAGGACTTTAATCTTTCATTTCACTTTTACTTTAAGAAAAAAAGACATGCGGGCGTAATGGGAGTAAAGAGAATGACTACAAAGCTCTGTGGGGGGGGGGGGGGGTATAGTAATAGATTTAAAAAGATTGTTTTTTTTTTCTCCCAGGTGCAAACCAGGATGGCAAGGAGAGAACTGTGAACAGTGCGTGCCCTTCCCCGGGTGTCTGCACGGCGCATGTCAGAAGGCATGGCAGTGTGTCTGTGAGGAGGGCTGGGTGGGCAGCCTGTGTGACCAAGGTGACTCTCATTACGAGGCCCTGACACTCCTATCTGTATCTTCCTCCTAACACTTCCTGACATACCAGAGGTTAGGGTGAGTCACAGACCCTCTGGGACGCACAGGTTGAAACCGAAAGAAGCTGGTGTCGTGGAGAATGTAGTCTGCTGTATTTTTAGACGGGCAAAGTTAAGAGCAGAAGAGAGCTGATTAAGGCAAAAAAGCATTCAATGATGACGGCTGAGGCCACATCATAACTGTAGAAACACTCATAAACTCCTGCATGGATGTGAACTCATGAAAATTGAAAAAAGTGCTGTGACTGTGAAGATTTAAATGTTAAAGTGGTTTAAAAGTCACATTTACATTTCAGACATGCCTATTTAAACTGAGCGCTTAAGCAATAATTCCTATAGTATCTACAATGAACATAATCACATTAAAACTACGTCATGCCCCTCAAGCAAAGGAGGAAACAAAAGGAGAAGATTAAAAGAAGAAAGACTTTTGTAGCTTCTGGCTCAGTTTGACCTCCTTATCAGGGCACACAGTACATCTCTTATTCCGTTTGAGCGTGTGTAATGTGGTTGGTTTTGTTCTCAGATTTGTTCTTGGTGACAGGATGCTGAGGTGGGGAGTGTGAGTGAGAGACTGGCAACAAAGGGTGGGAGGGGGGGCAGGCAGAGAGACACAGGAAGTGAGAGTGTGTGAGCACACACACAAGATCTAAAAACAGCATGCTTCTCCCCCCCCTCTTCTTGACAACAGACACTCGCCTGTGCACATCCAGGCCTTGTGCTGGCAATGCCACCTGCATAGAGACAGGAGAGGGCGGATACCTGTGCATCTGTCCCCATGGCTACGCGGGTGAAAGCTGCCACCTGAAGAGAGGACTTTGTCTCACAAACGGGTACCAACTTCATTTATTTGAGTTTCTATATTAAGTAAAAGAATACTCCAGGGCTTTACAGCTTTATCTCTATTTGTTTATAATTAGGAGCAATAATCAATACACCGTGCACTGTCTGTCAGGTCTCTTTGTTTCACCAAGGCAGCCAATCGAAACCACCTCACACTGTGGCTAGTGTATGCCTAACTTCTAATGGTAGGCCGTTAGCAGGGAAAATACTGGCTGTTCTTTTTTCCCGTACTGCACACAATGTAGCCGGTGTGTTGTGACTTGTAACAGACAGGAGGGTGTTTGCACATTTGTAAGACAAGCAGAAACACCTTGGTTTGATGCAATTCCCACACAAACACGAGCATGCTAAAATGTAGGAACTGGCAAGTTTCTAACTTTGTGAGGGTCCACATGAACGGGGCTCCAGCTCATTATTCCTCTAGTCGGAAATTCTGCTTTTGTCTGAGGACTGACTTTTCTGCTGTGTATCTCTATGACACTGCATAAGGGCAAAGAACAGCAACAACAAAATATACCTGAATCGGGTCCAAGCACCTGAGACTTTACTGGGAAGCAAAGGTTCATCGACTCAGGGCAGGAGGAATAACTTTGGGGCAGCGGAAACAAGTTGTGAACTGAAAACAGTTGCTTATTTACACATCCAGCAGTTACGGGGCAACAGGAGTCGTGTTTCTGGTCACCTGCCAAATCCAGTTATAATATTTACTATCTTTTGGCTCAGTTTTTGGTCTCTACACACTCCTGAAGGAAATATCTGGCTCTTCAGCTGCTGAATGCTCCACTATGTTCACCAGCCCGTCTCCAACCGTGTCTGCTTGTCGTTTGGTGCTGAGCAGGTTGTGTACAGTGGGTTTTTTAAACCATTTTCTGCTGAAAATGCTATGAGTAGTTAGAGTGCTCCAAAACAGTAAAGGTGTGAGGCGAAAAAACAAAAGTACAAGTTGAAAGATGCTAAAATCCTCTATTGAGCTGAGGGGAGCTGCAGATTCAGGTGATAATTCTCTGTGGTTTCGTCACTTCAAACAACCCACATTATCATTTGATACATTTCTATTGCTCGTTTTAAAACATGTCAAAAGTCTGTAACTTTTGACATGTTTAGCCAAGCCTTTTCTTTGAGTCAGCAACTGCAAAACATTGCAAACAATAAAAACAAAGCGTGACTCTACTGTGCTTACATACCCAAAACAATTTTCCTGTGCACATAAATATTGCTTTTAATGTCAAACACATAAATTCCCTGGTGTAGAAAGAAGACGTTTCAGAGAATTAATTCCACAGCTTACTCTTGTCATAAATAAAACAGCAGCCATGTTTATTGTGTGCTCCTCCTTGTTGACAAGAAGGCACCTTTATGCAATAGCTGGCAGTGTGTACCTGTGCAGCATCATAAGCTGCTTCCTGATTCTGGGGCTGCATCCTTTGAAGTCATCATTTCAAACGTGAATACATCATAATCGCTTGACAAGGCTGTCACATTTCAAACGCTTCTCGTATGAGACCAGAAATTCGGGCTGCTGTTGCTGGTATTTGGAGGACACAGCTGATGTGTACTTTGCATCTGTCAGTATCCCATAATCCACTGCTCCCCAGGCCATAGTTTAATGATACGTTCAGACAGTCCTGGTCTTCCATATAGTTGGGAAATAACATATTACCTACCTGGAATTTGCCCTCAGGTGTACATCAGTCACTGATAAATACATCACATAAACTGAACCAATTACTGTAAAAAGGCACTAAGGAATGCACACAATGGCAGGGATTTATAAACTACACTTTTTTGTGTGTTAAGAGCCTTGGTATGTTATAACAGTATCATAAATAAACAGAAGTTACATGGATATAAATGATTTACCATTAACCACGTCATGTGGTACTTCTTCATTCTGTGTTAAGTTGAAGCTCACACTGTAAAATATGTATCCAAGTTTAAATGCGAGCCACATTTACTGTTGACATTTACCACTATTTAAGGGCGAGTTCCTGGGAACGTTTGACTTTATGAGTTGATGAGGAACACCTGAACGCATCATTAGTTTTGTCCTCATTTGGGGGAGACGAGGCGCAGGTTCAGCCAGGCCCTTCAGGTCCACCTTCATGGGTCGCGTCCTTCAAAGTATCTCGCCGGAATTGGCACACAGCTGAAGTGTGACAGCATTTGTACGGACCATTGAAACAAGAATGAATTCCCCAAAAAAAGAAAAAAGAAAAACATTTCTTGAATTTCTGCCTTTTAAGACTGACCAAGCGTCCACAACAACAAACACAGTGGACCATTAGTTTGCGCTGTAGAAAGCGACTGCTGGATTAAAGACTCCGTCCTGCCCATCAGATACATATGAAAGCCTCTCTGGGGACACAGCTAGCTGACACAGACCCCAGCCTGTGAACCCTATCATGTTTTTCCTCTGACAGGCAGCCTGATTATTGACGGGAACACACCTAAAATTCAATAGACTACAGCTCAGTGTCAGTGAATTGACAGCTCGCCTCCTCCTCCTCCTCCAATCATTTGAGTCTTATTATAATTTTCACAATGAGATGAGGAGTTCCGCTTGTATGTCAGGGGAATTTTTATCCATTAAAAGGCCTGCATGGGGTTTCATTAATCAGATCCTCTATGAGACACCAGAGATGTCTAAAAAGTATGCCAAAGCTATTATTCTTTTGACTCGCAGAGACAGAATGTTAGGGACTTGTGTAATTACACCAGCTACTATTAGAGATATAGATTTTTTTTTATCCCAGACGTTTATCGGTGCATCGGTGCATGGCTGCACTGATCAGATATGCTGCACATGTGGTTATACTGCAGCAGTATATGGGCCTATAAAAGCTTAAAAGCATAATTATACTTTTAAAAGTTGGCTACGTAATCACAAACTGCATTATTTACAATGCGATGTGTGTGGGGATGGTATTTGGGTTTATGAGCTCATTTTAAGCAGTCTGAAGCTTGTTTGTGATGAGTTACAAAGAACTGCAGTACCAGACCGTGGCACCATGAACTTCTGCACGAATCTCGCTGGGCTGCTTTCCTGAATTTAGTCTCGACAAAGTAAGTGCTTTTAGTGCCATGGCGTCCCCTGAGAGCTGATATCTAAAAACAAGCATAAATGATTAACAGTAGTTTTTGGTGCAATTACTGTCTGAAGTAAATATTCAGGAAATGTTCTTAGTTTGATTTTGACATCCCCATTTCCCCTTAATGAAAGAAACGTTTATTATCAGTTAGGAATGTTGCGATATGCCACAGCTCAACACTTTACACTCCTGTGAAAATCATGTACTTCCAAAATGTCATTTTGAGCTTATAAAAACAGCCCTGTTTTCAGCTTTGTGTCATGTTTCAGACATTCTAATGAGTTCTTTAATGGCATATTTAGATTTTAAAGTACTGAAATGTTCTCAACCTATTAAGGTCACAATAGATTATTAGATAGCTTTAGCGCTACATAGTTTCTGAACAGCGACAGATCTGTGTTTATGAATCTTAATGTGACTTAATCAATGCAGCACCAACCGCATTAAAAAGAGGCCACATAAGCAGGCAAATTTGATCCCATTAGTATACAATTATTTCTATTATTATTTATTTTTTAAATTAGACACTCCCCTGGGGGACTCCTGCAAATGATAGATTTAGGACTAGAAAGTGTTTGTTAACATCCGCTTTATGAAATCTACCTGTAAAATAGGATTGGACCCATTTAATAGCTGCTTCGATGATGACTGCTTTATAACCACAGGATAAAATAAGCTGTAGTAAAGCTGTGCACTAGATAGCACGCCTCATTTCCCCTGCTGTTTATAACCATTGTTGTTGCTCTGTCCTCCAGCTCTCCTTGTCAGAATGGAGGCACCTGTACGGATGCCGGTGGCTCAGTAGCTTACTCTTCCTGTTTATGTCCCCCTGGATTTTCTGGAGACTTCTGTGAGATCAGCATTGACAGCTGCCAGCCCAACCCATGCCTCAACGGCGGCAACTGTACAAACCACGGCCTGGCCTTCACATGTGTGTGTCCGCACGGCTTCGCTGGTTTTACTTGTAATGACAGCACCAGCCTGTTGCCCTGCGCGGGCAGGCCCTGTGCCAACAGGGGCACGTGTGTTGGTCAACCCGATGGAACCTTCCGGTGCGTTTGCCAGAAATGGTTTACAGGTCCAGCGTGTTCCCTGCAGCACAGGCCAAAGCCCAGGTCCAAGCCGGTTGGCGCCAGGCCTGCGGACCACAGAGTGTTTGCGCTGACACCGCAGCACTACTCCCTCCCGGCTCACACCTTCCACAAGCTTCTCAGACCGCCTGAGAGAGACCTGCTCAAGATCACTCTGAAGGAGACAGTCCACTCCCCCGGCGTCCTTGTCACCCACGGTCAGCTCATCTGTTTCGGCATGCTGGCCCTGCTCACCTGCCTGGTCATCCTGGGCACAACGGGCATTGTGTTTTTTGGCCGCTGTGAGACGTGGCTGGCTAATGCCAAGTACAGCCAGCTTGTCCGGCAGCAAAGGGAACACCTGCTGAGAGAGGCCGGCGGCACCAGCCAGGAAGAATCGGAGCACTCAGTAAATATCATCCTGCCGGAGAAGATTAGACTCACCAGCTTTGGGAGACACTACACCTCCATCTGATTAAATCGTCTCTCCCTCTTCCCTGCTCCCTCTGCAAGGAGTTTAATAAGTATGTCTAAAAATAGCACGGAGGAAATACTATGACTGTTGTACAGTTGTGTTAATAAAGTGAGAGATGCTGGACTACACTGGAATATATTTGAATGTATAGTCTACTGGACTAAGTGGACAACCATGACCCTGGATTGTGAATATCATTTTGATCGTACTGTTGAAAACCTACCCATTAAAAATGTATGAAATTATACAAGATGTTCTACTAAATATGGAACACCTTGAGGGTAAAAGATATCATTGTGTTGCATTTCTTAAGGCCATTTTTGACTTCACAACCCTGGTTCATCTGCTTTGTTAAACGTTAAACTTGGAATACAATAATGGGGTTAATGGTATAAACAAAGTATACATATATAAATAACAGAACACATGCGACCTAGATCACTTTTCTTTCAGTATCTGTAATTAATCAAAGTAATCGTACCATTAATTAATAATTTGGTATCACATGGTACTAAAAGTTTTATAACCATGACTCAATCTGCAATGATTACTTTTTTGATATGGGATTAATCAATTTAGTCATTTTTCAAGCAACAATGCCATATATGATCAGATTTAAGCTTCTCAACAGGGAGCACTTGATGGTGTTTCTTTGTCTTATGAGTATCTTTGGGTTTTGGACTGTTGGTCCAAATCACTTTAGGCTGTGAGATATTTTAATGGACATATTTCACCATTTTCTGACTTTTTGATCAAGAAAATAATCAGCAGATTAACGAACTATGAAAATAATGATTAGCTGCAGCCCTAGCCATCTCTATACAGCTTACTGTGAATTAACCATTACATAATTAATGCAAAAATACATATTGTGAGTTTGTTTAGCATGCACAGTTAAAATGTGTTATTAAATATTACTATATGCCACTCAAACAGCTGTATTTTCAAATCCTGCAGGTCATAACTCTAGCTTGATCATTTCCATGTAAAAAGGTATAACTTTACAGTATGTACCTGGAGGTCACCATCCAATTTTCTCTCTTTGCAGATGTATCACTTTAGGTGTCGGTGTTAGATGTACACTCTGTTATAAAGACACGGGTTATTTCACCCTTCCTCAAGAAATGCCACTTTCTATTTCCAGAGATGTTGTTATATTTTCCAACACCGCTTCATAGTGCCAATGATAAATCCTCTTCAGCCCGCATTCAGCCTGTAAGGAGATTCTGTTCCTGTGGGGGGTTGTGTTTATCACATTTCTCTGACAGAGTGGTTATCCTGTGCCTATAACAACAGAATTACATTATGTTTGTGTATTACGTTGTGCAGTTTTGCTGTAAGTGTAAGAGTTACCGTGAAGTACTTATCAATATGTTTTTTTAAACTGGGATTATTTGCTGTTGTACTTTGACCAGATAATGTTATGTTGTCTGTTCATTGCTTTTAATAAAATATATAAAGCCACCACCAACTTATTTTGTCAGTTTCGTACTGTTCAGGAATCACTATATTTATACTGAGTCTATGTATTGGTGCTGCTGTTGTCTTGCCACAACAAGCTGGATGTGGTCTAAGATCAGATTGCTTGGCGTGGTCTAATACGTCAGATGTTTCACAGCATGAAAACCAACCGATGCACATGCTGTATGCACCACCACCTACTGGATCTGAAATCAGTGGAACATCTGCTCTCCTGCTCTGTGATGCTTAACACATGTCTCACTGGGGGCACCTCACTGATAATCAACTGAACTGTGTAACTCTCAGCACTCCTCCACTTTCCTTAATGGTGTGATTGTTTCAGATAGCAGTCTGTCTCCACCTTGTGGTGCAAGATACCGCCAGGAGTTAAGCTGCAGCATTTAAAAAAGCAACATCTCGATGTCGAAATACAGCTGAGTGAATAAAGTCAGGTAGCTCCATCCTTACCTAAGAGACAGCCTGTTGTTTCATCCTATTTAAAAAAAAAAACAAAAAAAATCGTATTACCTGAAAGTAATGAATCAAAGTCTAAGAGGGTGTCGTGGGCCAAGCAGTCAAGGCACAAGGAAACACAGGTTAAAAGTTCTATTTGTTATTTTCCCCAAAAGAGACTCAACAAAACAAATAACTGACAGAAACTGAACTGAGTTACAGGGCTCTTAAAATATTTCAACAAAGCATAACTGTTGTGAAAAATATGGCGAAAAAATGTTAACTCACCTAACAGACCTTCCACAATGACACCTGAGGGAAACGTATATACTGGCTGATCAAACCAATAAACCCACACAGGGGAAGACAGCATAACTAAAACTCAACACCAAGAAACCCTGCTTTTTGTCACACCACTAAATTTCATTTCATCTGGCAAAATCAGGTCTGACTTAACGCTTAGTGTCGTCCCGCCCTAACAGTTGCAACAAAATCAAAAGAGAGAGGAAGCGGTCAATCACGCACAGTGTGTACACTGTCCTGAGAAGAGGTCTAATGGATCAACTGAAACAAAACGCCTGTGTTGGTGAACTATGGCTGTAAAATCTAAATATTAAAAATGGTTTCCTTTGGCTGCCATCTTGGGACATAAATGTGCCTTTTTAGCATCAGTTAGAAAAACTGTAACTAATTGTATCATATGTTTATAAAACAATTTTGTCTTTGTTGAAGTCACTTTATATACTTGTCCAATGAATCAATTTAACTAAATGGTGTTCACTCTACATGCATTATAACATATTAAACAGAGATCCTGTGTGGACAGATATATTAAAAGATGAACCAAAACAGTAAGGCTTTGATAAAATACATATATTTTGAAGTTCTTGAAGACTAAGCTTTTCAACCTGTAGATTTCTATGCCAAAGTAGTTACATTTCGCCCAATGTGTTTAAGTTTGAGATGCAGCTCCTGGAACATGTAGTCTCAGAGTACGACCACAAGGTGTCATCCATCTAAAGGGAGACAGACGAAGGCTGGCTGTAGCCAGGAGTTGCACATGAACCAGTGCATTTCACTGCACTGAAAACACATTTTGTTTGTTAACTGCAAGAAAGGGACAATTTTCATATATTTGGAATTAAAACACACAGCAGTATTCAATGATATATCTAAAATACCAGAACAAAAATCAGGTTTCAGGATTGTCGTATTTAAAATCTCTATTCGATATCATTTTATACCAACATTATATTTAACAAACAAGTCAAACTGTATAAAAACAACAATATACCATTCTAACAATGTAAAACTAAACAGCTAATGTTTCCTGGTTTCCATTTCACTGGTCTTCCTCTGAGCAACAATAAAGACCATTACATGAGTCGAGGATGCTGCCTGTCCCACATAACAGATCATTTTCCACTTTGTCGCTGCACTATTTCACTTCACAGTTTGAGTGACAATCTCTTATTTTTTTCTACTCTTACATTCAACTATTTCTCACTCTAGACTGAACTTTATTGGAAAATGTCTCGGAGACTCCTGCTGTGTTACTGCGTGTCCATGACCTACAAAAGCTTGCCTTAAAAATCTCTCACAGTCCAGTAGATCTCAATATATGGTAGCAGTTATAGAAGTAAAAAAGGAGTTTGTTAATCAGCATGGGTTGCATATGGATTACAATGTTTTCTTGATTCTGCAGCTAAACGCCTCTTACCACGGCTAATTCAGTCAATAATGGAGACAATGTTGTAACCAAGCCTCCGATAAAAGTTCCTGAATAGACTTTAATGCATAGCAGCACTTACAGTTCTCCAATAGTGTCTGTACTCCTGGAAAAAAAAGGCCACACAGTGTTAAACCTGGCCTCCTGAGTTTTGAAACACGTCTCCTGAGCCTCAGGAGTTTATTTATTCCAGTATAATGACGATTGTTTAAAGCATGGTTAAATGTTAACATGTTAAACCTGAATCACACAGGTTTAACTGAAACCTTTGTGTGTGCTGGGGCCCCCGGTTTCCCACCACCAGACATTCGTTTGTGGAGTTATGACCATGGGGAGAGAGGGGCCCTCACCTTCAAAGCTGACCAGAGAAGCAAAAGAAAACAAAAAAACCCCACCTCAGCAGACCCGTACTGCTCCCTCCAAGTCATAAAACAAAACAGAACAGCAAAAGTTAAATACACCCCCCCCCTCCTCCCAGGCTGAGACCCTTAACCCTTTGTTCCCGTCCGCCTCCACTGGTAGATGAAACTCAACGTCCATGGAAAATCGCACATGGAAAGAATCCAGATTCAAAGAATTCCAATAGGGGTTTCCTTTCAGGGGTGCACACTGGAGACGCTGCAAGTTATATTTCATTTAGGCAGGTACCCCCATCTGTCAGCTGTCAGCTCCACATAAATACTGCATGTTCGTGTGTTAAATGTGTTCCAGATGAGCAAAGTAAGGTCAATGTAAAAACCCCACAGTCAAACCAGCAACATATTGTATTTTTTAATGGCGCTGGACTTATTTTTTACTGTTGCTCCAAACTTTAATGGCTTGTGACCACTTAAAAAAATGTCTACATTGACATGACATATCTATCATCTATATTCAGTTCAACCAAGGTGATTCCCCCACCCCCTGTTTTACTGGAATAATAGTTAGGGGTCAGGACAAATGAAGTAATCTACTAATTTAAAAGGGGGGAAAAATCTAAGATTAGACAAACATCTGAAAAATCAATAGAATTCTGTGCAACTGTGAATTCTGCAACTAACTAACTATCAGTCTATTTAGATGAAGCGTAAAGTAATTAGAAATGGTCAGAAAATAATGTTTTTAATTGACAATTGATAATATATTCTATAGATTGACTAATCAATTCAATTGTTGCAGCATTAGTCTAAGATATATCCTGTGACCCCTTACAAGGTCCCAACACCTAGGTTGGGAACCACTGCTTTAGGGCGCAGGTTCTGGAGCTGTCTGTATCTCCAACTAAAGTACACGTGCCAGAATCGTAGCTTTACGCTGCCCTGTTCAACAACATATCTCCCCATATGTGGAAATAATGTGTCAAGTACTGATGTGGATAGGCTGCAGAAGACCACACGTACACAGAGTGCTGATGGGGATGGCCGGGGACTGAAAACTGATGTCTCTGATCTGAAGAGAAACAGAGATCCTGTTATCTTGACCTGTAACAAAAGCGTTCTCTCATTTCAGTCAACTTTAAACACAACTGCTAATTTCAAACACCAAGTGTTATTTATAGCAGATGAGCTGACTCAAAGTTGTTTGAAAAGCTGTGATTCATAAGCACTGTTTCCTGGTAGAATTACCCACTTTAACAACAATGAGCATCCTTGTGTGGTCACTACCTTTGAGTTTCTAAAACCCTGTTGTGTTGTGTCTGCAGTGATTTATGTCCAAGTTGTGACTTTGCCTTCTTGCTGGAGGTAGCGGCTTTATATTCCAAAGCTGACTATGAATAATGGCACTGTGAACGCTGGAGACACAGGGGACCAAAGCATTTGACAAGATGTTGCTTCACATACAGGTTGTGTCAACGTTACGATCTGGTTTCCCCGAGTCATCCGTGTCTGATGCATTGCCCCCTGTTGTCTTCATCGTGACTCGTATCTGAAGCCTCGGAAGGGATTTTCCTGCAGTTTTGGGACGGTGCAGACAACAAAGCTGAATGAAATCCTTTTCCAGGAAAACAAAAAAAAACAAAACCATCTTTTTGCATGTTTGCTAACACGGTGATTTTCATGGTATTCAGCGCGCGTTCACGCTGAATCCTGATGGGAGCAATAATTCAGCATTAAATGAATGCAGAGAGATATTTCAGTATGTAAGTGCGTCACCCGGGAGGATTCTGCACACAGTTAAATGCCTTCATTCCTAACACTGTTTTTCTGCTCTGGGATCGGTGTGCTAAGCCCTGAAAACATTTGTGTGTTTAGACCCTTAGGTGGATATATATCACTCAGCATAATAGGATCAAGTGTGATTATCCTCATTTAATTGTGACAGGTCAAAGGCTTAGGAAGGGGCTGTGGAGAACAAAGCACAGCTTTTTTGCCACAGTATTAACCGAACTCCTGCAATCACTATACACTTTTAAAAAGGCGCTTGACCACTAATTAGACACAAGAGCTTTCATCCCTGCTTGCAGAGACTAAACGTATTTGCGAGACATGGTTGATTTTAGGAAAAACTTGAAAATGACTGCTGGCTCCGAAAAAAGAAATTAAGTTGAGAAAGATTACATCAAATTAAAAACCTCTGTCAAAGATAAACAATGCTCTCAAAAGAAAGTTTGAAGATTTTGGTTGTTCTTCACTTTGAGAACAAGTTGTTTTTAATTGTGAGTCAGCAAGAATATATATTAAATGTTTAAAAGGCTTTTTCTGTTTGGAGATTTTATCATTATTATCATCATGATTTCATATTTTCTGCTTCTCCACACCAATTTCAGGGTCTGTGGAGTTTTCTATAAGAATACCTGAGAGGCCTGTTGTGCTTTATTTCGCAGAAAACTGAACAATAATCATTTTGTTTTCTTACTTTAAAGAGACCAAATTACTGTAAGTCCTATGCACAGCATGCTGTTGCAACAAGTGGGGGGGGGGGGGGGGGGGGGGGGGGGGGGGCGGGGCCGGGCCGGGCGGGGGCGCGGGCGGGGGGG
>JAVQJD010051661.1:0-17803 GCA_036023655.1 Nannoperca australis | reverse complement strand
CAGATTTTAAGCACTAATACAAGTCCCCTGATATTCCTCAGAACATAATAAAATATGAATAATATCTGTTTATGCATGCATTTCATTGTTTAATATAACATGTATATATAAATATATGTAAAATAGTGAATTAAACATTCTACATGATCACAGCATTCTGTAATATTGGAATATAAAATAACATTTACTACATAATAATAATATATACAGTAAATGTGCAGTAATATACTATTTAATCAACAATCCACAGTATGTTTCAGTCTCTATATGTGGTCACAGGTAATGACATACAGTGCAGTATATATATTTAGAATATTGTCAATATTATAATTCTCATACTATTTAACTTGTGTTTGTAATTAAAATGTATGAAAGTGTATTTTTAAAAAAGGACATTGCCCAGAAAAATGTAACAAAGAGTCTTTTATTTGATTGAAATCCAACAGGAAACCACATCTTTACACTATAAAAAAACCCCTCCTGATAATGAAACGTCAGCTGCGTGAGTGTGTAACAGAGCAGCTGTGGCTTCAGCAGGTGAGTTAATACTGACAAACACACGGACGCCTCCCGGCCGCTCAGCGTGGGCTCCTGTGGCTGCGGATCTTGCGGCTGAGGTTTCGGGCCAGGCGGTCGACGGCGCTGCCGATGTGCCCGAGCTCCTTCTTGGACGTCAGGCCCTCGATGTTCCCGCTGTACCACAGCACCCACCCGCCCAGAGACATGAGCACGAACAGCGCGCCTGCACAGAGGTGTTACAGGTGAGACGGGTGGAGAACAGGTGGGGAACAGGTGGGGAACAGGTGGGGAACAGGACTACATCCACTACATTTCAGCTTCATTTCCTTTGTGTTTCTATTGAATCGAGCTTTGTTTTGCACATAATGTGTGTTTGTTTGTGTGCACTCACGTCTGTCTGTAGAAACAAACAAACCAGGGAAACATGTTTTTAATGTTTAAAATCCTGTTTTTGACGTTTTCCCTGTCTTTTGTTTCTTGTTTTCATCTCCTTGTGGATTTTATTTTGCACGTTTGCATCCTGTAAACACCAACGCATCGCGAACATCACGTGTGGTGGATTTAATGCTGCTTCATTAAGAAGAAGTGCAACATCTTTGTCAATAGAAGTGATGTAGAAGATATAAATATTCTTGTTTTAGTGCATTGATACAGTTGCATAATGTTTTCTGTATTTCTTTTCACACATTTCATATTTTGCTTTTTAAGATTTTAAGCTGAAGATGGTGACGATCAATCAGTGCATTAGTCTTAAATGAAGCACATAATAATATTGAGTCCTTCAGATGATCTTGACACTGAACTTTCTAGTTTAAGCGCTTGACATCATCAGTGTTTCGTACCAGTGTAGACCAGCAAGTCTCCAAAGTCCTGTCCTCTGATCTCCAGCGGGACGAAGACTCCCACCAGCAGGGCGGCTCCTCCCAGTAGATCCATCATCACGGCAAAGGCCAGAGCCAGTTTACAGTGGGAGAGGCCGTCGCACAGGGCCATGACCAAGCTGCTGTCACCTGAACCACAAAACACACATGGAAACTTCACATTAGGCCCAGATCAGCTTATTAAAAACATACAAATGGGACAATTGTACATTGTCTGTATGATGTTGAGAGACTCTGATCAGCTCAGGGTATAAAACCTGCAATGAATCATTTGATTTATTATCATTTTTAATCAGTTTATCAGATTTATCCAGACTTTGAGAAATAACAATGAGAGAGAAACACATTTTCTAAGTATTTCTGGCATGAAAATATTTGTCTTTTAGCAGAAAATACTAGTTGAGAACATGAGCGAGGGAGACTTTTATATTGTGATCACTTATGGATATTTACTATGTTGATATGTGAAGAGATGCACTCCACATTTCATGGTTGCAGCTTCTCACATGTGACGATTTTAATGTTTATTACAAACCAAACAATTAAAAATCTGATTAATGGAGAAAATAATCTGTGATGAAACTTTACCTTTTAGTTGCAGTCAGATCCAAATAATAAAAAAAAAAACGAGCTCCACTTCAGGAAAAGTAGAATCCTGCTTTTACATTAATAATAATGTAATATATAATAGAATAAGACTTTTAATACTTTACAGTTTCCTGGTTATATTTACATGGTTTTGTCTTTGTAAGAGTGTCACTGCAGGCTTTAACTTGCACTTGTGAGTATTTTAGTACCTTTCCTTATGTTAATGATCTGAATACTTCATATTAGTCACCATATCAATCACCTACAGCAGCTCGGATCGATAGATGTTTTCACGCTTTTATTGATCGTGTGCCTTTTCAAAATAAAACCAAATTCAGCTTCAAACAAAGGCTGGAGTCTCGTGAAGGCGACTGCAGGTGAGACAGCTGAACCAGGTGAGACAGGAGAGACAGGTGAGACAGGAGAGACAGGAGAGACAGGAGAGACAGGTGAGACAGGAGAGACAGGAGAGACAGGTGAGACAGGAGAGACAGGTGAGACAGGAGAGACAGGTGAGACGCTACTTCGACGTCTGACTCACGTGTTCTTGTTCGTCCAGCAGCAGAAAACTCAGTCTCGTTCTCCCCGTGTGCACTTCTTCTTCTTCTTCTTTCTTCACTTCCGCGTTTACCTTCCTCGGTGTTCCCCACCCTCCTGCGCGCCGCCCTCAGGTGACACACTTCCGGTCGGAGTTTGGCCCCGTTCCAATACTTCCCCCCCTGCAGGCGTCTCCTGTCTGAGCCCCACAGACACGCGTGGAGGCGGGAAGCCAGTGATGAAGGTGTTAAAGCGATTGCACATGAACATAAACGGGGTTTTGTTTTTTTCTAAGGTAAAGGAACGGCTGCGTTGTGCGCATGCGCAGACCTGCGCGCGGTGCACCTGTTGAGGCCACTTATAATCAGGTAATTGCAGCTGAAAAGCGGCGCACAGAGCAGCAGGTGCGGGTGGTTTCAGGCCGTATTACAGAAGTATAACTGCACACAGACGTCCTGAAGACAAGCAGGTTCCTCTCAACTGATCAGTTATTACTCATCAGTATCGATCACCTGTTGTCAGCCATGAATCCTCCGAGCAGCAGAGACGAAACGAGCCCGCCAGGTAACCGCAGCGTGTAACGGCGCGTGCAGCGGTGCAGCAGCAGCGCGTTCACAGACCTTTAAAACGCAGTCTTTAGTTTGTTAATGAGCTTCTGTCTGAGGAACAGGTCGTGGAGGTCAGGCTCACACCGTCTGCTCCTCAGCGGCCTCAATAATCATTAGTATCGATGAGGCTTCGTTGTTCTGCTCCTAGCATCTCCTCTGGTTTTATACAGGGCTTTCTGTGTTATGACTATTTTACTGATGTTCTTCATTTATCTCCATGTATTTAGTTGTATAGTGTCATTAATATTCTTGTTCTTTGTTTGACATGAAGCACGATGAGTTATAACTTTATTAACTTCTATTAGAGCCGGAACACAAGTCAGTCAACAGTAATTAATCATCACTTTTTGGTATTGATTGATTGATTTAACTTGTTGATTTATGAAGGAAACTAAATGCTCAATATTCCCCTCAGATGTGAAGTCTGTGGGTTTCATCTGCTGTGCTGTTTGAGGAGGACGTCTTTATAACCTCCAGCTCTTCTTCTGTTGTCTTGTGTGTGATGTCAGAGCACTACATGCCCCAGTCTTCATCATCATCATCATCGGGAGGAGGAGGAGGAGGAGGAGGAGGAGGAGGAGGAGGAGAAGGGCTGTATCTGAATGCTTATGAGGTCTCCTTTCCGCTGGAGGAGAGCATCGAGAGGCCGCCTGCGTATCACCTGAACCACGGGCAGCAGATGATGGACGGTACGCCACGTCCGCCACACATGACGCCGCTGTGACGTCACTTCCTTCCAGGTTTCCCTTCAGTTTGTCAGCAGCTGCAGTTTCATGTCTGATGGTGAAAATCTCTCCTGTAATTAAATAATCAAATGGGTTCAAAGGAGGAAACTTGTGAATAGTTTCTGAGATCCATTAAAGTAAAATAACACAACTCTGTAAACATGATTTCTCTTAATATTCTTTCTTTTATTCAACTTTGAGGAATTTGATCAAATCAATTATTTTCTAAGTGAAAACACGTTTTATTCACCAGTTTCTTCCTCTTTGACTTCCTCCGCTTCATGTGGGCGACATGTTCACTGCAGCACAAGTTAGTCTGAGAGTCTGTGGTTCTCTGCTGGTTCTCTGCAGGTTCTCTGCTGGTTCTCTACTGTTAGTCTGTCTAATGTCTAATGTGACGACTGGAGGTACATTTTCTTTAAAAAGAAGAAACTCTGTGGAAAATATCTAATCTCTTCTTGTCTCCTCTCCTCTCCTCTCTTCTGTTTCCTCCTCTCCTCTCCTCTTCTGGTCTCTTCCTCCTCTTGTCTCCTGTCTCCTCCTCCTCCTCCTCCTGCAGAGCCGGTGGTCCAGGAGCCTCCTCACTCTCATTACAGCCCTTTCATCCTGGTCTCTAACCTGCGAGCTCACCTGTACGTCGCTCTGGAGAAGAACGCCTGGCTGCAGAAGCGCATCGAGGAGCTGGAGGAGGAGCGCAACTTCCTGCGCTGTCAGCTGGACCGCTTCATCGTCAGCATGAGGAGTCCGGAGGGTGAGGATGCGTTCAGGTGCACTGTGCCTGAGTACAACAACACAATGCATAATAACTGGATTAACATGCACTATATGTGTGTAATATATTGGATTCATATCATATATTCAATAATTGATGAGCGAGGATGAAACTGGATGAATCTCTGTGAGGAGATTTACAATATACATGACTATAACGGGTATAATATACATTAAAAACAGCAGAGAGACAAAACATTAACGCTAATAAAGTGGTTAAAGATTGTAAACAACATGTTGAGCAGTGCAGCAGGAAAAGAGCGTCTCTACTCTCATATTTATTGATTTATTTAATGTTTAAATGGTACCTCAGAGTGGTGCGGCGACTCCCAGCGGGGGGTGAAGGTCCAGCCCGCCAGCTCTCCCTCTCCTCCCTCCCCCATGACCACCAGGTCTGGAATGACCCTCAAACGCCTGCAGGGACCAGGACCTCGGACCCGCCGCAGCACGGCCATCCCCGGTGAGGAAACTGCCGCCGCACACGTGAAATCATCCTGGAAATATTTAACAATGTTGTGTTCATGCAGTCAAGCAGGAGTTCCACCTGGAGGAGGATAAATACTACACCGAGGACGAGTACGTGGAGGAGGAGGAGGAAGAGGAGGAGGAGGAAGAGGAGGACTCGTCGGCGGAGAAGGGGTCGAAGAAGAAGGGCAGGGGGCGAGCCAACGGAGAGCCGAGGATGAAGATGAGAAGGATCTTCAGGATCACTCACGGGAGGGAGAGACAGAGAGGTGAGGGTCATGTGACGGACACCACACCTCCCTCCAGCTGCGTGCTACACACACACACACACACACACACACACACACACGTACATACACACACACACACGTACATGCAGTTGTTATACAGAAGCCACTCTTCCTCTCTCCCTCCTCTCCAGTTAAAGACCCAGACGGGGTTCTGATCCGTTATAAGAAGATCCTGACCACCTACCAGCGGGTGAGGAGCATGTCCCGGGCCTTCCAGATCCACGGAGTCGACCGCAACACCATGGCCTCCACCTCCCCGATCGCCGAGCTGCTGCTGGTGGCTCCGGAGAAGGTCTGAACTGTCTGGCACCAAAGATTAAGATCAGCAGAAGAAACTGTTCTGGTTGATCTTCTTCTCAGATTCCCACACGTGTCTTACATTTAATAATGTGTGTGTATTATGTAATGATGCATACTGAAGAGTTCTTTCTGTTTGCTTTGTTTGGGGGTGTTTGTGGTTGCAGATCTGCTTCTAGCGAGTTGAAAACAGAAGGTTTCTTTCTACATGCAGACGATGCGGCCATTTCAGCCATTTCTTGTTGAGAAATGAAAACGACTGGCCTCTGTTGGCAGCACAGCGCCCTCGAGTGTTACGGGAACCACTTATATGTACATTTCTCAAACAAGGGTCCCCCAAAAACATCATTTTGCATACTGCCCCCAAAAAGCTAGAAATGGCCGCCGTGCCAGTGCTGCCGAAAGAAAAACAAATGTTTAAAACCCTTCTCCTTACACCTCGCTCCGTGCACCTGCAACCGTATTTATTCTTTACTTATTTCATTAATGGATTTAAGATTTAAAGGTCCAGTGTTTCAGTGTTTTGCTCTGAAGAACAGCGTTAGAACTAAGTGACAGAACAACCTGGTCTCCTGCAGGTGGCCGAGGTCGGGGAGTTCGAGGCGTCCAAGGAGAAGCTGCTGGATTACGCCCGGCGCTGCTACAAGACCATGGACGAGCAGACGCACGGCAAAGTCCAGACCATGAAGAAGACCCACAAGCTGCTGCCGATCTCCTACAGGTTCAGAAACTGACGAAGAGGAGGAGGAAGAGCCGAGTCTGACGGGAGCTTTCTACACTAAACGTGGACTTTTCTTTCCAGGTTTAATTTTTCTTTGCCTTAAAGTGAGAAGAAGATATAAGAGAGAAGATTAGATGCCAACAAGCGACTTGATTTATAGAAATATCAGATTTATTTAAATTTTTTGTGCAGCTGTTACAGTTGGCAGGATTTTTGTTTAACTTACTTCTTTATTTAGTTCAGGAAGTGTGTGTGTGTGTGTGTGTGTGTGTGTGTGTGTGTGTGTGTTTTGTAAAGAACATTAATGACAGTTTTCTAAAATGACTTTTTGTTTTGCATCCTAAAAGAAACATTTATTTGCTTTATTAACTTTTGACACAGCATTTATTTTGTATTATTTAAATATTATTTAGTAAAGATGCACATTTATGATGTATTATAGAGGAAGAATATGTGTTTGTTCATATTTCTTGTGCTCATGCTGTTTGGTATCAGAAGGTTTAAAATGTCGCCTCATGCAACAAAATAAATGACTTTAAATGTACGATTTGTTTGGGTTTGTTTTTTTATTACAGTCAGGACACGATTCATGAGATTAAAGTGTGAAGGATGTAAATGACAATAATACCTTCGACTTATTGCTAGTTCAGGCACGATAGACACCAAACCGTTTTTATGTCTGAAGCATGGAAATCTCTCTTGTCGTGCACTTTTGCATGAAGTAATCTTTTATGATCACGTTCTGGAGAAACGAAAGGATTTTGCTGAATAGATCTTATTTATAACAATAATACTGATACTATGAGTTTTTGTCATACACTTCACAGCAGCTTGCAGACTGCAGCGCCCCCCAGTGGAAGAAGGGAGTAATGCAACAGGTCACAGGTTGTGACAAACTGCTACGATACAGTGATGCTGTCAGAGCTGATGGGATCAATAAAACCTGATTGATATGATTTGGGATCCAAAACACATGTAGTTTTATTGTGGCTCTTCACACCAAGTTCGATACACTGAAGTGAGTTATGACTTGGCTGTAGCTGCAGGATCCAGAAGAGCTTCACTACATTCAAAGTGGCATGCAAAACTCATGTTGTACATTTTAAATAGTCATTTATTAAATTGATAATTTATATATTTTTTTTATTATATAGGAACAGGCATATAGCATACAGAGTCCACATAGCCCTGAATTAATAGTTAGCATATAAAATACACAAAACTCAACATGGAGATACATAAAACAAGCAACGCAAAACACAAACAGTGATACAGTAAGTGGGTCGGTCGAGCAGCCGTCAGTGTTGCTGACAGCCTGTTTCTATACGCGTCAGGTCCAGCTGTCAAGGTCAGAGGTCACTGGAAGCCGAACAAGACGGCGGTCTCTCTGGTGTATTTTCATATTCAAACACACGAGGTTCAAATCAAAAGAAAGGTTTTAAAACATGTAGTTAATATAAAACTATAACTATAAAAAAATGCCAGTTCATTTTTGTTAAGTTCAAATTTAAACAACAGATAAACATGATAGTGATTAATCCTACTCCTATGCTAATCGGGTATGCTAATTTCTCCTTCTCTCATTCCCCATCCATGCAGTTTTTAATCACGACAAATACATTTTTGTGTTCAACTGCAGTTATTTGCATTTGTAATGTTAAAAAAATGCAAGTTTTAAAAGTGTCATTTTCATTCATTTAATTATTTTAATTAGTTTAAACCATACAGGTGTAATTAACCAAATATCTTTCTTTTAGATAGTTATTTATTTTTCTTTATTGGAGAATGATTTATGTTACTAGGTATCATGTCTTTTTTTATTAATGGCCTACACCTGAATGTACGTTTATTCCTATTTTAGTTTTATATTGTATATTATTTTATGAGTCTTTTGCTTTGTTGGTGGTTAAGTTAAAATAACCTCTTAAAATACTAAATTAATATATCTTTTGTGTAATTTAGCTTCTAAACTAAGGCAAGGGTCAACTCAATTTCCCAGAACACCATGCGGCCAACAGCAGGAAGAGGGGGTGTAGTGGAGGAGGGCGTGAAACATAAACAGTTTGCCCTTTCACCTTCCCAAGCCGTCCAATCAGAGCGGGAGATATCTGGGAAGTAGTAAAACTACCGTCTTTTGACAGACAGCGTCCTTTGGCGAATAGGAGTGCGGGAGCGGCCGCAGCGGACCAATCACAGGCGAGGTGGGCGGGACTCCCGTCCAACAGGGCATCGGAGGAGGAGGTGTTCCTGGTGGCCATCTTGGATGTGCGGAGTGATTGTTTAGCGAGTGGAATTGTCACATTTTTAAAAACAAAAATAGCCTTTATCCTGAATAGTTGAAGATTTACCGGAGCCGGGAAGACCGAGGAAAGAAATCGTAACTCGGAAAAATCCAGGTAATTTCGCTGCAGATCCAAAGGTGATGCATTTATGTGCCTTTCCCCCCTCTTTCTCTCTCCCCATTTCCAAATTGTGTCTCTCACATCAAACCGGTGGGAAGCTGCAGCTCTCCACACTGACACCACACCAACTTGGACTCTGTGTGTTCGCTTAAAACGGGGGTGAAAAGCCCAACTTCTCCCGCAGATGTGTAACTTGAAACCCGGGAGTTCGTGGTGAAGTGGACCCGCTCCGGTTCTGGTGCCCCGCGGGCGGCTGCGGGCACCAAACGATGCCCGCATTGTTTATAAACATCCCGGGCTAACAAATGTTTGTCCTTCGGTGCGGAAACCCCGCGTGCTGATTTGGTTTAGCTAGCTAGTTAAAGTCTAGCTTTTTATTTGTGTTTATTGTATTTTAATTCACTGTAAAATGCGCGAGAAACACACATTAAAAGTGTCAGTGGAGCTCGTGTGTTAGCAGGACAAGAGGGCCTCGTGCCCAGATGTGTGCACCTGTCTGAAAAAGTCATGCTAAATCTAATTTTAGACAGGATTTATCTATTTAAAGTCGTTTTAAATCAAATCAGCCTATCGTGCAGTTACAAGACTACAACTTGCATGGGAGCTTAAAAGTCTGACTTTTAATGGACTGTGTCCTGGTGGTTTAAAGTTTATTTCTAAACTGTGTGTTAGCTTAAAAAAGCACAACTTGTTCAGCAGGTGGGTCTATACTATTGATCAGAGAAACCCTAAATGATCAATACAATAATGTAGAACATCTAGAGTGAAAGGGTGCAATCAAAAAGTAGTTTTTATGTGGTTTAAGTATTTTAAGGTAGTGCGATACATTCCTACAGTCACATTGATGCCAGTGTCACATACTTATGAACAATAAAATAATATATATATGTATTTGGGCTTTATTTGACAGTAGAGAGAAGAAATGACATTAAATCACATGGTCTGCGTCATCAGGACACCTTGATATGTGCAGACCGTGATGCATAAATCCTATGGAGAGCTCAAACCCAACAGCTTAGTTATCCTACTATATATACATATATATATATATATATATATATATATATATATATATATATCACAGCACCTGCAGATATCGAACATCCTGCAATAAATTCCACCTTCACAAAACGTATAATGTTGTTGTTTAAAATGATTTAAAGAGATGTTGAATCAACTTAATGGTCATTTTGGAGGATGGAGTTTGTGGCGAATGCAGTCGTAATACAACAGACCTGTTTATAAAACCTACATAGTGTTTCTAATGTTTAATCTTCCCTCGTTGATAAAACTAACTCCACAGGGCGTTTGTATAAAAGTTATTACGATCGCTCACTGAGAGATTCTTGTGAACTGTAACAGTAAAATGACATATTGTGAGTTTTCCTCTGACTCACCTGTGTAAATATCATCAGTATTTATGAAGTTAAATTCGTCGTGCAGGTAGTTCTCCACTTTCCTCGTGCATCAGCAAGTTAAAACGTCTCAAGGCTCCTTTTTATTTCTCTCTCATCACAAGAAATCATCTCCTGAAACTCATTCATTCCTGCACAGAAAGAGAAACAAACCCTCCAGCCAACATTAGGTTGTAGTATAATTAGTTTTAACACCATATGGTTTGACACTAAATCTTACGCAACATCACTGCTGTGTTTTTATTTACCTCGTTGTTGTTTTTCAAGGCAGCAGTCAGTAACAGATTTCACGCTGTGCAAGTTGCATTTCAGAACTTGTACAGTATGTGAGAAATCATTCTGGTAATATAATCGTATCATACAATTACTGGTATTTTCCTTTTAAAGGACACCTGCGCTTTATGCAGGTTAGACCCTGGATTGTCATTTGATATAGATTTTACCCCCTTAAAAGGGATTTGTTGGGAGATATATGATTGTGATTGTAGTCTTCTGGAAATCTTTGTTTATTTAACCAGCAAGCGAAAAGAAAAGTGAAATTAAACTTTAGTGGAACACCTTCGTGGACCCCTCCAGGTACAGAGGCTACAGATCGACACTGATAAGTGCGTGTTGGCTGAACGGAGGCGTTTGATTTGTGCAGCAGAAACATCTCTGTTTAACAGCCTGAAGCTGAGCTGGCATGTTGTCCTCACCTCCATACGTCAAAAATATGTCAACTCAGACTCCTTCTCCGGGTCCAGAGAGTCCACTTTTGCCGCGTTAAAATGTATGTGATTGGTGGATCCAACGCATTGCAATTTAATAATAGCGTTGTTAGCGTGCTGGAGTTCAACCACTGGCGCCTCCTGAGTCTGAAGTCCTGCCAGCTCCAGTGTTGGCCACAACATTCATCCTCTCCCCGGCTGAGTCCGTGGCTCCTCTCTTGGACCCACTGCAGTTTGCATACCGGCCAAACGGATCCACGGCCTCCCAGGTTCTGCACACGTTTGATTACACTTCAGCTTTCCCCGTACGGTACTTCAGTTCAGCTCCACTTCCTTCGTTAAGTTTGCTGCCGACACCGCAGACGCCTCCCTGGAGAGACCCGTCACTCTGATGCCAGGATAACAAGCCTGATGAGGGGTGTTTCCAAAAGCACTGAGCTGATTGTGGACAACAACGCAGCACTTACACACCACTGAGGATTAATGGGACTACTGTGGAGGGGGGGCAGCTTTAAATACAGGATCTGACATGGACAGCCCCCCCCCTGCAGGACTTAAACACCAAGAGGTGCAGCACCAGAGCCTGTAGGATCACGTACACAGTCCTGCAGCCAAAGCAGCTGTGTGCTTTTTCTTTATTATCTCGGTGGGCATTTTCATTCCACTGCACATCCAACATGTGACGAACAAAGTTCTTGAATTTAATATGAAATGCCGCGAGTTCAGACTTGTTCTCTGTAAAGGAATCATCAGTGGACGTCGTCACTGAGCCGGCAGGTTTAGAAGTTGGTTAGAAATGTAAACACGTACACAAGTATACACGTTTCTTTTAGTTGCAGTTAATTGCTGCAGGGATGTTTTGCAGGATAAAGGTGACGCTCGGCTGCAGAGCTGCAGAGCTGCACCTCTGCGTTCAGCGTGTTGCACAAAGACACTTGATATGAGGAAGAAAATGGTCTCTTCTTCAGAGCAATTCAACTGGTTTCTTTTTGTTCTGCACGTGTGCAGAATATCTTGTTTCACAAGATTATTTATTTTTATTTTCTTAG
Source organism: Nannoperca australis (assembly GCA_036023655.1). Taxonomy (NCBI): domain Eukaryota; kingdom Metazoa; phylum Chordata; class Actinopteri; order Centrarchiformes; family Percichthyidae; genus Nannoperca; species Nannoperca australis. Next base: position 5,828 of record JAVQJD010051661.1, on the reverse strand, counting down.
GTCTTCAGGTGTCACATGCAAAAGTCACATTTAAAGTTTATTGATGTGTCTCTATTTAATTAAACCAACACGTGCATGCAGATAATAAATACAACTACATTTGTCTGTTTTCTGCAGTGAAAGAAGGCATGAAGACATCATCCTAGTCATCAGTCATGGCTGATAAAAGGAAACTTCAAGGTGAGACTTCTGTGTGTGTGTGTGTGTGTGTGGATGCTAACGAGCAGCAGGATTTGTTGTGGTTTGATTGGGTGCCAGCTGGGTGAGCTTTACCACAAATTATATAATATTTCAGGGAGCGCCTCAGTGGCAGAAAAGCCTTTCAGAGTCCGTGTGTCGTTTCTGTTGCTGTGACCGAAAAGTCCCCCGATGCCATTTTTGTGATAAGCTCCACCCACCTGTCACAGCGACAAACCTGCCGCTGCCTGGGCATCACGTGTTATGGGATGTGGAGTGGTTCACGCGGCTGAGCTGCTGCTTCTCCGTCCATTCCTGTTTTCTTCCTTTAAGAAACATCTAAATAAACTAACTTTTATTCTCTCCCGTTGAGACTTTTGTGTTGTGATTCCCTCTCCAAGCTGCTTGAAATGGTTCACGGTTGGTTTGCAGCTGCCGAGCTGTTAACCAGAGCTTTCTTTTAGTCCCACGTTACCCTGCGTCGCTCCTCTGGCTTCCTGTAACCAGATCCTGTTGACTGCATGTGAGGCACCACACGGTTTTTAAGCGTCCATATAAAGTCCAACATAAATAAAGCTTTACTCACTTACTCACGTCTCTCGTCTCGCACAACATACATCACCAACACAGCGTGGCCATGTGTGAGTTTGTCTGGCGGGTACTGAGATAACTGCAGCTTTAATGTGTAATCACTACCTTGATTTGTTCCGATGTCTATCATTACTGCAGTATTAAACATGGCCCACCCCTGTTTGAAAGGTCTGTGTTTGTTTTCTCTCCCTGTGGTGCTTCAGTAAATGTGACGCAGCCTCTTTGTGCACGGGGTGACATTGTGTCCATGTGTGTCGGCAGACATCTGTGCAAAAGTCTGCTCGCGCTGCTGTCACGCTTTCACGCAGACAGAGAGACCGAGAGCGCAGGTTTCAGGCTTCAGACGCTCTCTTAGTTTCTGTTCTGCTCTCGGAGCTTTTAGTTTAAAACATTTAACACCGCTACGCCGACGCTGACCGGCGTCTGGAACAGGCCACAGCGAGCTCTGTAACCCGACCCAGACCTGTGTGAAGGTCCAGAGGCAGACAACGTTGAGGCCTCGCCGCCTCGCCGACAGTTTCCCCTGAGTCCTGGAGTTACTTTCATGTGACGTTTGTCCCCCGCGGGCTGGAGACACAGTTTCTGACAGCATCACTCATCCCTTCACGTCACGTTCAAAACAGAACTCCCCTGAAGTGTCTCGATGAGGAGGAGAAGATGGAGCTCCGTGTGGGCTCTGTCAAACTGTAATGTATTATTACAGAGGAGGTAGACTTTCATCTAAAAATAACTGGCCCGCAGCACAGTCTTCACATCAAGGCAGTTTAAGGTCAAACTCAAGCCGCTTCATCTGTTATTGATACCAACGGCGTTGGTACCTGTACTCAGGTTTTAACAGTGTAGAAACAGAGTGTGGGGGGAGAGAGACATGCATGTGACTTTCATCTAAAATGGATGAAATGTTTTCATTCATGTTTTGTGAGAAGGACGCCCGCCTGCGTGACCATTGACGTGGAGGCTCAGATCTGGAGTTTAAACCCGCGTTGCACTGAAAGATGATTTAATGATTATTATGCAGACATTACGAGGAGCGCTGTGTTGGCGGGTTTCTTCCTCATCGCTGCAGGTTTCCGGCGTTGAAGAGCTTGGACAATATGGAAGCTGTTCTTGCTGCGTCCTCGCACAATTAATCAAATAACAATCAGAAGGTTACGAGCAGCTGCTGCTGTCTTTAATGAGTTGGAGAGTTTTTATTTTGCGCCATGTTTCCTCCCCGTCTCTCCTGCCCCACTCCCTCCCAGAATCTACCAGCGCTCTCTTCCCCTCACGCCCTCCTCGCTGGTATAAATGGCGTGCGTTGTGTTGGTGCGTGCAGGGGAGTTTCCTCTCGCCTACAAGCATAATGTAGCTTTTTCACAATATGCATATTTCATGACATGTCAACCACAATTTGTGAACGCCCCGTTGTTTGTTGGTTTTCTGTGTGTGTGTGTGTTGTAAAATGTGAGCAGTGCATGTTTCCTTTGTTACCTGAGCGTGGACGGACTTAACGAGATGTTTTCTGGCTGATAATCCGTTAATCTGTTCCTGCGTGTTTTGACCCGTATCATTTCCCCCGCTGCTCTAATCCTCCCTTTTATTCTGCTCCTCTCTTCTCCTGCAGGTGAAATAGATCGATGTCTGAAAAAAGTAGCGGAGGGAGTGGAACAGTTTGAAGACATTTGGCAAAAAGTAAGAACGGATCGTCAGAAACGTCACATTTACAGTGGAAAAGATTAAAGCCCAAAACCTAAAGACTGTAGAAGACGAAGGAAACGAGCAAACACCAAAGAATTACAGCATTAAAAACCCCTCAAAATGATTGATCGATTATCAGAACAATCGACTAATTGTTTGATCCTTCATTATCATTTCAAAAACCTGTGGACCAACGTTTGACCAGAGGCTTGCTTCACTGCACAAATGTTCACTTTTATTGTTTAAAGCTTACTTTATAATGCATTTAGTCTTTTTTGTCACCTTTGCTGCTGCAGCAAACTGCGTTTCCCCACAGATCAATGGAGTTAAAGTGTCCTAAATTGATAAATGACGCTTGAAGTTTGCGTGCATGCGTTGGCACTTGTTTGAGCCTCTGTTTCCTTTCTGTCCACAGCTTCACAATGCAGCCAACGCAAACCAGAAGGAGAAATATGAAGCAGACCTCAAGAAAGAGATTAAAAAGCTACAGGTGAACCCACAGCTAACGTTTTCTGATAACAGCTGAATCAGAACAAGTAGGAAAGATGTCAGTTACGTGGAATCAGGAAAGAAAGTGAGACAGAAACTGTTTAGTTGTTGAGGTCGGATATCTTTGGTTTGTTTGTTTCACTTTGGGGCCTGAAATTGGACGAAAGGACAGTGATTGTTCGCTGATCTGAAACTGTTGAACCTGCAGAGGTGTGTGTGTGTGTGTGTGTGTGTGTGTGTGTGTGTGTGTGTGTGGTATTAAATGTCATCATGGTCAGCCAGAGATTGTGTGTGCTTCGTCTCCGTGTTACCATGAGGACCAAACTCCCAAGCCAAGCCTGTTTGTTGCATGTAGACACCAAAGAGCACCATCCATGACAGCTGAAGACGAGTCTCTGCACGTTTCACTGATGCATCTGTACCCCCCTCTTCTTCTTCTTCTTCTTCTTCTTCTTCTTCTGGTCCCCCAGCGTCTCCGAGACCAGATCAAGACGTGGGTGGCATCCAACGAGATCAAAGACAAAAGGCAGCTAGTAGACAACCGCAAACTCATAGAAACGGTGAGTATGACCTGCAGAGAGGAGAGAGGTAGGACCCGCTCATTAAAACGCTCCCTGCAGGACTCGGTTTACTCTGGAGGACTCGGGTTTGGGTTTTTCTGGAAAGTCTTGAAAAGTCTTTAAAAAAATTCCTGTTATTCATCAGTTATTAATCAGATTCCAGCTAACTAAACTGTATTACCCGCTGATAATCCTGATATCCTGCTGTTGTATTCATGTTCCTGCAGCCTTTCTGTTTGTGTAGCAGCAAAACTGTTGTCTGCAGGTCTCCACTTGTAACAGGCTTAAGAGTTGATGCCATGTTTTAAAAGACTGACACAAACACATGTTACATGTACAAGTGAAATACTTAAAAACTTAAATCAGATGTTGTTTTATCTTCAGCAATGTGGAAAATAGTCTCTGAATTCACCAGAAGACAAACATGGAGACAAAGCATAAAAAACAACAAAGTCAATTGATCAATTAATCAAAATGTGTTTATGTCAAACCTTTCAAACTAATCAAATGCAGATTAAAGAGCTTAACAAGCGAGTGCGTACCAAAACAACCAAACATAATACAAGCAATACTAATAAAATCATTAAATACTGAACAGATCATAGTACAATGTTAACAAAATAAAACAAATCGTCATTAATAATAAAACCATAGAACAGACTGAATAGATGAGTTTATATAAAATGACCTTTGAGTTTAAAGGTGTGAGAAAAGGTTTTGTTGTGTGTGTTAAATGTGCACAATCCCATCATCTCACATTTAAAGTGGGATAATCTCCGAGTGACAGTTTATCAGGCCAGATGTCAACACAGGGTTGTTAAAGTCTGTAACTCCGTCCCTCCTAAAAGTCACGTTCGATCGTTCGGGGGTCCGATATCTCACGCGACCCGCCAGCTCCCTCTGAGCTCGAGCGGCCGCGTTTTATCTTCACGACTCCCTGCGTGTTTTGTCGGTCGACCTCGAATGAAACGCTGAGTCACAAGAGGTCGTGCAGGAAGAAGAAACATCTCGTGCATCACAGAGAGACACAAGATGAGATGTCTTTTTAAAGATGGCGCTGCAGTTCAGAGCCTCGTCCTCGGGGGTCTTTAAAGCCGCGGACACGTCTGAATACAGGTCGGCTGTTTCAAGTCACCGCGGTGGAGAAGAAGAGGCTGCTGACCTATTTCTGGTCGGCTGGACTTTAATGGCTCCTCTAGTGCAACGAGTCCTCCATCAGTGTTGAGATGTTAAGTTATTCCCTCTCTTTTCTGGGCTGTTGAAACTCTACTGAGATATTTTGAACTTATAAAGAAACGTATTATGGGATTTGATCCACGTGTGTCAACAAGAACAGCTTTTTTTCAACGTTTAAATACATGATTTTTGTGTGTGTTTGTTTGCTTGCAGCAAATGGAGCGGTTCAAAATAGTGGAGAGAGAAACAAAGACGAAAGCGTACTCGAAAGAAGGCTTGGGCCTGGCCCAGAAGGTGGACCCGGCCCAGAAGGAGAAGGAGGAGGTCGGCACGTGGCTAACGGTGAGCGTTATATACACGTGTGTTATGGGAGTGTTTTAAAAAAATATATATTTTAATCCTTTAAACAAAACGTGGAACTGAAAGCAAAAATAAGACAAAACAACTTCTCAACTTCCACAAAAACAAAGACTGAACCCTTGTTGACCAGCAGCTGCAGCAGGGTTTTTTATATATTATATTATATTATTTATATTGTTATTAACTCATTTACAGCTCCAGCAGAGTGAAATAAATGTCTTCACCACGTCTACACGCCTAAATGCATTGAGTTGCTGCCGTGTGATTGGCTGATTAGAAATGTGCATTAACGAGCAGTTGAACAGGTGGACCTAATAAATAATGTTTATACTCTTTAAATTCATTTCTAAACCTACGTTACAAAGAGCTTCACAACAAGCGGATCAGAGAAACACCTGATAGTGTGGGAAGCTTGTTTGTTTGTTTGTTTGTTTGTTTGTTAAACTGTACTTTGTTACTGTTTCCTCCAGAACACGATCGACACGTTGAACATGCAGGTGGACCAGTTCGAGAGCGAAGTGGAGTCTCTTTCAGTGCAGACGAGGAAAAAGAAAGGAGACAAGGAGGTCAGTTTGTTCTTGTCCCTTCATTCATCTCTCCTCTCCTCTGTTTCCTCCTCTCCTCTGTTTCCTCCTTTCCTCTGTTTCCTCCTCTCCTCTCCTCTGTTTCCTCCTCCTCTTCTCTGTTTCCTCCTCCTCTCCTCTCTTCTCCTCTGTTTCCTCCTCTCCTCTGTTTCCTCCTCTCTTCTCCTCTGTTTCCTCCTCTCCTCTGTTTCCTCCTCTCCTCTCCTCTGTTTCC
>JAVQJD010051658.1:0-15647 GCA_036023655.1 Nannoperca australis | reverse complement strand
CCCCCCCCTTGGACATTATTTATAACCGACGAGAAAATTGGATGGGACGCACACACGGGCAAGACAATCCCGGAAATAACATGCGCACCCTCAGCCTGTCACGTACGCTCGCTGTGGATTTGCATTGCTGTAGGCTCCCGTAGGTAAGCGCTGGGCTGGAGCGACATTTTACTCGCTTTTACGGCTTCAGCTTTCACCTTATAGCTGCGTGTTTAAAAGCAAATATGTGTTTCAACTGAATGAATACATGTGTGTCAAGGTATAATGCTCAGTTTCCTAAGGAGAGACCGGATCACAATTCTGCTAAATTGGTAATCCGCTGATAAAAGAGTAAATATAAGTCTGACAGTGGGTGTTTCACGGCTCTAGAATATGCATTATAATTGTACAAGCCTGTGTTTAACGCAGAAATGTCCTATATTTGGTGACCAGTTACTAATTTCAGTCTAATTTACAAATGACGAGCCAATGAGTAAAAGTGAGTTTTTGTTTAATTCCTTAGCATTTTCTCTAAATTTTAATGATTAAAACTATTAACTGCCACAAATAATGTAGCCTATAAGCCTATTTGCATTTCTATAAGACATGCAAATAAATGTGGGACCAATGGTTATGATGACTGTATCTATCTAGCCTATAGGCTACAATTGCCCTGTTACATGGCACTGTTTCATTGCCCCACTTAAAATATATACATCTTATAGGCGTTTGTTGCACCATAGTATACTGTGGATTTATTTATTCAGCTCACTGTGACAAGTGGTCTGCACTGTTCTATTAATAGGCCTAAAGTGTATCATTTTACTCTCCACAGACATCCTCCACTGCCTCAACATGTTTATAAGACGGATACGAACAAATACGCGGCTTGAGAGATTAAATGAGAGTGATGGGTGTAATAAAAGCAAGCACAAGAGGACTTGGACATGGAACTTGTGGTGGCTTTGGCAAAGACCCTCTATGTCAGAGAAAGCAGTGGCTCAGCTAGAAAATGAAGCGAGGACGTGAGCTACGTGCGCATCCAGCAGATGACGAGATGAAATGGAGAGCTTGGGACACACGGACCTTTTAAACCCAAACTCTTCCCGCCGATCGGTCGCCGTTTCCCCCTCGCAGGAGAGAGCGACGAGCGGCCAGCAGCAGCTCGCCTGCGCAGCGGCAGAGAGTCACCACACGTACCGAGCGGACATGGGGCTTAACGGCTTCTGCGCGGCGCCGGCCGGGAGCCCGACAGCGGCGGAGTTACTCGCGGGTCTGGCCTCTCAGACCGACTTCCCCGCGATCACCACGCCGACGAAGCAATCCAAAACCGGCGTGCCTCTCTACAGCGGCGGGGTGGTGTCTCCGTCTGCCACCGTGGAGGGGAGCCACGCGGGCGCTCTGGCCCAGACGCCGAACGGCTACCCGGCACAAATGAAAGGGGTAGCGGGGGTAACAGGCTGCCCCGTGTGCCCCCTCACCAACAGAGCATGCCTGGTGGAGAACGGGGACCGGACAACTCTTGAGAAGTGTACTTTACTGATGAGGAGAATCAACGGGGAACTGAAAGCCAGACAGGTGCAGCAACAGAAACGGAGAGGTGGGGAGAACCGGGACATGGTGTCAGGAACCGTCAGTGGCCCCGCCGTAGGGCCACCGGGGTTAGGGAGTTCATCCGTGGACCCGGGTTTCGCTTCGGGAGACTCGGACTGTAAACGGAGATGGTTGGCGGATGGAGGTGTTGCTCACAAATCTCCCGAGGCCTCCAGAGTGGCCCGAGCAGTCGCCCCGCTCACGGTCACAGTCAACTGCAGCAACAGTTCCCATAGCAACCACATGACTAGCAACCATGTGCCCTGGTTCACTCCCCAATCTCCCTTCACCCCTCCTGCCCCTCACACTAACCCGCACAATGGACATAACATGGCCCCCCCAGGCCCACCAGCCGTGCCCGGCCAGACCTCCCCCGTCGAGGGTAACTGCATCCCGGCCCCGCCGCCTTCCGCAGGGGCCGGCTGGTCAGCAGAGCGCATAGCACAGCAGTACATCGTCCCCTGCATGAAATACTATGGCATCTATGTGAAGGACAACTTCCTGGGCCCTCAGCTGGGCGACAGGGTCCTGGAGGAGGTGGAGGTCCTAAATCGCAATGGGAAATTTCGGGGCGGGCAGCTGGTGAGCCAGAAGAGCATTCCCTCTCGGAGCATCCGGGGCGACCAGATTGCCTGGGTGGAGGGACAAGAACCCGGGTGCGAGAGCATCGGGGCGCTGATGTCTCACATTGACGAGGCTGTGATGTACAGCGCTGCCAGTGGACAGCTGGGGGACTGCGTCATCAATGGACGCACTAAGGTGAGGGGAGGAACTGGGGTGGGAACTAGTGGGGGACCTGGGGGGTTTATCTACATGCCACAGGGAGAAAACAGAGGCAACAGAAAGAGCAGATCTAGGAGTGTCGGCATGAAAACATCATCACATCTCGAGCAACCCGTTGGCTGTCTGCTCTGCTTTATCTTCGCTTCTCTCATTGCCGACATGCAGGCAAACGCACACACACACGCAAGCTGAGCGTCAGGTAGGATGTCAAGATGAGCCCTGCTGTGTTTCTGGCACATGTGAGCTTGATAAGGGGGGCTGCGGGCTGAGCCTTCCCCCTGTACCTGCCTCTATACCACTGGCACCACGTGAAGAACTCTGCATGAGCTGTATCTGCTCTGCCATCACTACATCTCTGCCTTTGAAGACAACTTTTTCCTATCACCACTTTCACCCATGCAGACATGGTGCTGGCGTGGTAGGAGAGTTCCTTTATGTCATATATTTCGTGCCACATGAGCTGCATGTTGTTGTTTTTTTTTACCGTGACTACACTGAATGCATCAGTTTATATTTTACAAATGCCGTGCGCAATTAACCACAGCACACCACTTGAGATAAACACTAAAGGACTAAACAGCCTGTAACTATTTTAATAGTTACAGGCTGTTTAGTCCATCATAGTCCGCAGTTGCCCCCCCCCCCACACACATACACACTTTCCTCCCTTCAGTGACTCAGTCCTGGGTTATCTGAACCAGGTAATGTCAGTGACCCCATCCAACTGAAGTCTGGTTTATTATCCACCCCTGAATCCCCTGTAACATGATAGCCAGTGCAATACACTGAGATTAAGTAACCCGATTGTCAGTCTTTCCAGCTGTCTGTCTCTACTGTATTCTCTAACTTATTGTGCTTTTCCCTATCAGCTGTGGGTTAACCCTGTTGCATGCCATAACATTGCCTTACATGTTCTCAGGGTTTCGCCCTTTGAGCTATCAGTGAGACTGTTGAGTTAAATGTTCAGAAATATACATACAGACTTTTGAGGCATTATTCAAATTAAATGACAGCACCTAAATAGACACACAGATGTGAGAATGTGTCCTATCAGCAGTCATGTGAGGGTTGTGTCTCTATGTGTACCCATCTTCATGTCTGACATAATCATCTACAACATTTCCCCCCTCTCTTCCACAATGCATTTGCCCCACAACCTCGTTCACCCCATCCGTGCAACACCACACACGTAACACCTTGCCCTCTATGAACGTCTAGTCATTTCCATTAGCTCGAGGTGTTGTTTAAACAGCAGTCTCACATCGGCAGCCTTTGCTCTCTTACATATGCTCTGACTGTGCTGCTTTCGGTTCAAAGTCCTGCCTGGGTTGTCACTAAATGGCACCAAAACAGGAAAGTGAGGTGCTAAGTGAAAATGAAGCTAACACATTTTTCAAGATTGTTTTTATACTTTTGTTCCGCTGTAAAATTGCAGTTAAGAGTGCAAAATGTGAGGAACCTCTGTTAGATTGCACTGTTTTCTATGTTTATATGTCTGTATTTAACTTCCAGAAGCTTATTAGGATGCAATGTTGTGTCCACCTATTGCTCACTAAGTTATTCGCATTCTCTTATTTGGCATGGCAAAGACGAATTGTGTGATTCCCTGGTAAAAATGTTAGATTGCCAAATGCCAACTGTTCCCCGGTCAGATCTCTCGGTTTGCCCTTGGTACGTAAAAAAAACCAAAAGTTGAGTGCTGCACAGTACAAAATGTCCTGGCTGAGTGTTCCTGTAGGGGAGAGCGGGAGACAGCGTAGCGATAGATTCAACGATGGAGTGTGCAAGAGACAGAGAGCGCGAGAGAAAGGAAGTGATAGTAAAAGAAAAGAGGAGTATATTCAGACAGAAGGTCACTGCATATTTTCCATCCTCCTGCTCTGTGTCAAGCGACAGTTAACCCCACAACCTAATTCGTTTTAAACTTCCTTCATTAAAAAAAATGACCTCCTCTTCCTTCAGGACCTCCTCTTCCTTGCCCCCTGTCCTTTACTTCACCCCCTTTGTCCTTCATCTTATCAACTTCACTACTTGGGACAAAATATTTCCCAGCCGTTACCTTGGTAACAGGCCCATACAGAGTTGAGCTCAGCTCTGCATTGTGTATGAAAGAGATGGAGAGAGCGAAGGAGAGGGGCTGGCAATACCCAAAATGATACCTCACCAGCAGTGCGTAATATCTCTGTACCCTTACTACCAGGCTGCCTGTGAGACATACAGTAAGGACGGATTATAGGGTTAACAATGGGATGGCATTTCACTGAATACAGTGGAGGGTGATGGTAGGAAAATCTTGTGTTATGGGGAAGAGAGGAAACAAGTCAGCGCAGGGAACGAGGCACATGAAAGGGGGAGGGGATAGACTGGAAGTGAGAGTGTAGGAGTGTGAGGATAGTGTTGAGCAAGTGAGAAGGGGCGATGCAGCAGAAGCTTCGGCGCAACGAGAACGTCTGCTGCAGCAGCGTATCCTCAGACGCCCCTCCTAGAGCGCAGCAGTGCCACCATGCAGGCAGGAGCTAGACGTCATGCGCCAACACACACAATGCAGCTATAGACCTCCTAGCTAGCGTGTTTGGATTGATGATGGATAGACAGACAGATGGTATTGATTTAGGATAAAGAGAACCAGTGTTAAAAGACATTATTAATGACATCATTTATGTTTATTTGGGTATTCCCATGGTGCAGTACCAACCTGTTAATTTGAATTTAACTCAGTGCAGCAGCATACATGCCGTCCTCAGTTGTCGTCAGATCAGTCGCACCACCTTGTGATATTTTGAACATTTTAATAAGCTTTGAATAGTGGGACATTTGTGTCAATCGTCAATCAGAAATGCGTGAATTAAGTAGTCCAGTTTATGTTTTTAAGTATTCTAGTACTGCATTTTTGTGATTTTATTCCAGTCTAAATGCAATACAGCTGATTACTCGATTCATCACTTAGTCGATAGACAGCAAATTGTTTTGATAATCGCTGAATTGTGTTGTGTTGTGTGGTCTTTTTTTCCCTGTTAGATCTCATTGTAAATTGAATAGCTTTGGGTTTTGGATTGACGATCTAAAACAAGCAATTTGAAGACGTCGCCTTGGACTTTCTGACATTTTATAGACTAAATAATTAATCGATAATGAAAATAATTGGTAGTTCCAGCCCTAAAATGCACTTCATACTCAAACATGGTTAGACTTGTTTCATAAACATAGGACTCGAAATGAAAGTAAAACGCTATTTAATGTTCAGTAGTGACTCATGCATAATGAGTGCCATTGGAGCCGGAGCAGGATTGACTCATAAGGGCTGGGCACTTTTTTCCATAGAAATACTAGATGACATAATTGATTATGTGTCTGATTCTACCATCTATCCCAAAAACAGCAAACCATGCACTGCCAGTCTATGTACATTACAGAAACACACACACACACACAAGCAGATATCACTCTAGTTTGGTGCATCTACTAGAGGCTGATACTTTGTAACCTTAGTGATGAAACCCTTGTGTGGTTCAAAAATACAACTACCTTCAAAACACACACGGAGTCAGTTTAAACCAGTCCAGCGTTGTTGTTGTTGTTCATGTTGCAGTTAATCCTTAAATCTGTGTTGCCTGGGAACATTAGCAGATGTTAGTTGTTGTTAAGTGTGAGAGTGGCACTCATTTGGATCAAAAGGTTGGGTATCATGTCCTCAGATACAATTACAGATTCATAGTCTGACCTTCATGATATGAGCGGGGAAGGACAGCACAGGTATAAGCACTTCAGCATTTATTCAGTTTAATTCACCCAGACTTGTATCTTCTTTATTTTGCTCACATCCAATCTGGTAGCAACTATTTATAATAGCTGACCCTGATTTATATCACACCCCGTGTCACCCAGGTTGCTTGTGAGTAATCAGCTGTGGAAGTTGAGCAAGATGTTATTGCTGTTTGACAGTTAGTAAGTCAAGTGATTTCAACCCTGGAGATGGTAAACATCTGCCCTTGCGCAAGACCCAGCCCACTCCCAAAAATCCCCCTCAGGGACTCTCAGACTTTGATATGTGTTTTTGATAACCGACAGGTTATCAGGGCTGTTCCCAGGGCTGACTCTCTAATACACACTTTTCACAAATGTGCACTCCAGCAGAGTTTGCTTGAAGAAAGTATTGTTTTGTCCTCTTCTTTATTCTGTCCCGTTGATTTGTTTTCATCTGATTTGATCAAACAATATTTCGTCATCAGTTGTTGGTATAATCCCAGGTTCCAAGCATTCTTTCCCGTCCCTCATAAAAGCTTTGCATCCTCCTATACTGCTGACCATGTAGGTAATGTTAATTAAATTCTGTTAGGGTTCAGTGCTGAAGGTTTAAGGTGGACTGGACCAGTGGCTATGTACCAAGTAGAACATAATGTAGGCTACCGATGGAGGTTTATTTGGCATGGTAAAATTAAAATAGTGTGTCTGTAGAGATCATGAGTAACCATATGGTGTAATATGCGAACACTCAAGTTCTTAACCCCTCTTCTTTCTTCTTTCGTCTTTGCATTTAATACAGAAGATTCTCTTCTCTTCACTACTTATCGCACATGCAAGAACATGAAAGGAAACACACGTGATCTACACTGAATATAGTTTCTTCATCATTGTCATAACAAAATTCATTGTTTCCGCTTTCAGTAACATTAATTAATTCATGGAGGGCTGCCAACTCGTTTTTTTTTGCACCACAACAATCCCTGGCTTCATGTTAACAATAGATGCGGTTACATGGACAATATTTCTTCTACCCGATTGAAATCATTTTGATTAGAGATTCCAACTCAACTGTTTAGTTGGACGCTAAATGAAGTGATCCATAAGAAGTGTGTTTACGTGCCCGACAGGAACAAGAATAATTGTTTTTCCGGCTTCGTTTATCTTTTCAAACAACGCGTTCTTTTGAGCCTTTCGACCATGGAGGTGTGCAACAATCCTTAAATCTTTAAGCTCCCCAACAACAAAAGTTGTATCAGCCACAGACCATGTTTGTGAACATTCCTTCCAGTCCAGATGTTTTATTTGGGAAAGGAAAAACACTGGCATAGATTGGAGATTATGTTGAGGTACTGGAATTGGTATCGAGAGGAAAAGTCAGATTGGTTTCCAAATTATAAACATCCTTTTGTTGTTCTTAGATTTCCTGACCCTTTATCCAGTGACCCACAAATACAACCAGTTTAGCTCACTTAAGAGTGCGTCTATATTACCATCTGCAGGTTCTTTTTAAAGCTGAGCACGGTCCTCACACTCTGGAGTTCAGCCCAGCAAGAGACCACAAAACTTTTCTTTAAAACAAAAGGGACTTTTAATGTAGTATCTTAAACAGCCTATAGCTAACAGCCACCTTAACATCTTACATCTCTATTACAGTAGTAGTATTACTTCTAGGTATTAGGTACTGTTTCCAAAATTCTCTTCATTCTCAGTGATTACAATCATCATTTTAACTCCTATTACCCTCCTCACAAACATGTTCTTCCCCTCAGGTTTTCTCCTTGACAAGCAGTAATGGAGGTATTTGTCCAAGCTTATCTAACCCCTCTCCCCTCCTCACTCCACCGCCATTCCTCTTATCAGAATATGCATGCAGCATTGGAGTTTATTTTTGTTCTTGTCCAGAACAGCCAGTTCTTGCTGCCCAGCCATCACCTTGACAGCCCGGGTATCCACCCGGTGATGCCATTAGGCCATTACTTCTGGTGCCTGGCAGACAAGTGGTTGGTGCCAATTAGACTTTAACTTACTGTGTGCACAGATCTCGGCAGAGATGAAGGAGCAAGCCGGGCTAAAGTGACAGATAGGATCGAGACATGCTGTGTCACGCTGTGTGACTGAACGTTGTGTGTGCATGTGTGTAAGCGAGAGACAGACCAAGATTGAAACCATCGATGTATGTAAAACTAATTTAAATACAAGTGATGTATGATCAATTAACATATATTTCTTCGATTCCTGCGGTTGGTTTAGAATCAATAACATAATCCTCCTCCTAAATGATATGCCTGTCTAAGCTTTGATATAGGCATTGTGTTTGTGTGTGTGATGTGTTTATGCTGCAGGCTAGGGCTGAGCTGTCTGATGTGGCATATTACATGTTAATTGTGGTTAATTACAGCTGTTAAGACTGCTGCCAGTTTTTGAAAAAAAGCTATTTGCTGGGAAAACCCTACTTCCTTGAATACACCAAAAATAATTATCTTTACATGTGCATAGAGAAAGATGTTGTGTTATAAACGTATACATATTACGAGTATTCAAGAGCCAGATGATAACAAACTGTCCACCAGGATATTGACTCTGATACAATTATTGCTGTCATGAAAATAGTAGAAACAAATATAAAAATAGTATTTTAATGTGATTCTTCAGCATTGAGCATGAACATACCGAAATACATTTTTAAAAACAGAAATTGTTCCTTTGTGAACAAAAGGCCATCCATCCCTACAAGACAGTATCAGCTGTTATCGGTTTGGTACAAGATCCACAACAGCAGGTTGAATTTGAACTTGACCCCGACAGCAGTGTGCTAAAAACAGACTACTCTCTGCAGGACCTTTTTCCTTCCACCACCTGTGATGACATTGCAGTGCTAGCAAGTAGAGGTACGAAGGGACATTTCACGTCTGTCATGCTCTTTTGCCATCAAATTCTGCCCAGGTGATCAATTGGAAAACTGAAATGAAACATAACATGCAAAAGTTTTTTTGTAAACAAACAATAATAAACATGTTGAATGCACATGCAGGCACAAAAAGAGACTAAATGACAAATGTTTTAAATTAAAAGAACTTCATAGTTTTAATCTCCTACAGTCTTAATAACCCCATTATTAACATTAGCTGATTTCCTGTGACAAGTTCTGATTAGTCTTAATTACATTCCAGATTAAATTAATGTTTCTAATGATCATTATGCCCGTACAGATATGTTTCTTTCTCTTTTTTTTTTCCCCGTACATTTGATTTGTTCCTTTTGACGCAGCAGGTCTGGTTGTCTGTTGGAGCAAAAGGTCCGGAGGTTAATGAGCTCTGACTGCGAGCGTTGGTCAGTAATGAGAGCAGACAATGGCAGCTGAACAGAGTCATGCACGGCACAATCAAACTCACTTGGCTGTGAACGAGGCGAGAGACACCACAAGAGGAGGATGAGGAGGAGGGCAGCCTGCTCTCTGACCGAAGGCCTCCTACGCAAAACGTACCGTCACTTTTATTTGAGTTTCACAAACAACACAAGAACGGGTGCATTTGTCTACATGAGCGCTGTTTGATTTCCCCCCTCTCACACTGTAGCACGAGAGCTCGAATGATGGCGTCCGGCAAGTTAAGCCAATACTGCAGCAGAGCAGAACCTGTTAGTCATGAATGATAATGTCCCAGAACTGAACTAAAGTGATGCAGTGTAACTTTTGCTTCCCATTCAGAGCAATATAAGTCAAGCCAGTGACAGTATCTTCCTTTTGTAGTCAGCCTGGAGAGATGGTACAGGAGTTATTACTCTACACGCAGCCAACTATCATCATCTGAAATCTCTCCCTGCTCGCATAGGCTGTCTGTCAGCCAGTATGTGAATCAGCTGTGAAGACTGATCGCTTGCTACAGCCTGTGGAGACAGTCTGGAAACTATTTACCCAACTCCGGCCTGAAACATGAACATGTTTCTTGGGTGAGACTGTCATAGTGACATACCCACCTTGTGCAATACATTTACAGCCATGTGGACCTGTAGTGGCCCTGGTCTGGAATGCACATTGCTTGAAGATCTCTCATGCAGGTCTTGGTTCCCTCGGACTCCCCAGAGAAACGGGCGCTCTCCTGCTTCACAGCCTCCAACACATAGACGTCAAGTAGGGGAAATACCAGCGCGAGGCCATTGTTTGAACATGGATACTCTATCTGCAGATCATTTTATTTTAGCTGGGAACAACAACTGAACTCTGACACACATCCCTGCTCCTTCTCCATCTCGTGACTGTGTGTGTTTCACAAATGATGTGGAAGGTTATATTAAGTATGTAAATAGTCCATCTGGATAACAGTTTACTGTGGAGCAGTGAGAAAGTCACGCATCTTCCTCGTGCTGGCTGAAATGTCTAAATGCTGTAGCTCCTTCTACTGGTGACTGATTGATCACCTGTAGTTTCTCAAACTGTAACCAACCAAGACAGGTGGACTCATTCTGTCATGTCTTTGCCTTTGAAATAATCCATGAAACATTTAAATGCCTAAATGCTACATAAAGAAATCTTATAAAGAGAATAAATGCCTTAAGTCACTGCCATGTCAACCAGCACACATGTTGTTAACATCTTTTGTTATGATGTTGTATTTTTTATGGTCTAAGGTGGACACAAATGCACAACTAACAATCCCCTTTCTTTTGTTTTAAGGCCATGGTTGCCTGTTACCCAGGTAACGGGGCAGGGTACGTCCGCCATGTAGACAACCCTAACGGTGACGGACGCTGCATCACGTGTATTTACTATCTCAACAAGAACTGGGATGTCAAGGTACATTTGTAGGAAAAATGTTAGTTTCATTTAGAAAATACATGTTTTTACACACTTAAAAAAAAACGAGTACATGTGTGTTGAATGAGGATCATCACAAAAAGGAAATATTTCCAGTGCAGTCCAAAAACAGTTGTTAAACTTGTTTAAAAAAAAATTGTTACATTTTACACCAAGTCACTTGTGTATGTGTTGTGCTTTGTGTGCATGTGTGTTTTCAGAAACAAGGAGGGTTGCTGCAGATCTACCCTGAAGGCAAAAATGTGGTAGCCAACATCGAACCTCTGTTTGACCGGCTGCTCATCTTCTGGTCTGACCGCAGGAACCCACACGAAGTCAAGCCAGCCTACTCCACTCGGTTAGTAAACAGAAACAAACTCATGCCATGATTTTCTATTGTATGGGTAGAGGCAGGACACAGTGAAAGATCTACTTGTGCTTAAGCGTGGAGTCCTGTCTATTCTATTTTCCTTTTCGTGCTCCCCTCAAATCAAGAACTTAACCAGGAATACTTGTTTTCTATTGAAGAAAAAAACCAGGATCGACATTTGCTGAAGTGAGACAGATCCACTTTGTACATAGGCAGGCTCATATAAGCACCTTCACACATACAGTCATTTAAATTGAGCACCAAATAGTTTTGTCCATTTAGGGCAGACGACACATACCCTTTCACTCCTGCCTCTTCTCTCCTCTCCATCTGACTGCTGGGGGGCGAGGTGGGGCCGGAGGCAGGAAGTATGAGTTTCCTGAGGGGGTCGGTGGGAGGGAAAGGGGAGGAAGGTTCGATTGCAGGACTCGTGCTAGAGAGGCACAGACATGAGAGACAGGAATAAACAACCGAGCCCCACAGGAGAGACTAGAAACTGTAGGAATTAACCCTCTGCTGCCCTGGACAGTCTGCTGTTCACTGAGTAAGACGTGTCATACGAGATGTTTTTCGTGATCTGTTGTCTCTAGCTGTTTTTTTTGGGGGGGGGGGCAATTTGATCACAGACAGTGGTCATTGCTAATATACATATATATGTGAATATACGACCATGAAACAGAAACATTCGACCAAATTAAACTGGAAATAAAGTATCTTTACTCCTCATTTTAGGGCATTTGATGGAACAGCCATTTAATAGACTTTTCATTGGCAAATTGGCTTAAACTTAAGCCCAGTTAATTTCTTATGCTCGAAAACTAGCTAGAAAACTACTTTTTATACATTGTTTTGACAAAAGAGATTAGCTATTGTCTTGGTGTTATTAAGATGTCTTTGTCCTTCTTGTGTCTTACAGCTATGCCATCACAGTCTGGTACTTTGATGCCAAAGAGAGAGCTGAAGCTAAAGAGAAGTACAGATTGGGTAAGCTTCTTTACAGCCGCAGTTCAGTGTCTGCTTCACTTATTTTTCTAGCGTGTTTAAATGCACTGTATGTGACTAACGTGCACTTTCTCTATCGCTTGTGTCCATAGCAACAGGACAGAAAGGTGTTCAAGTGCCTGTCACTCAAAACAGCAGGACATAAATCGCATCTAATCACTGGAGAGCACTCCGAAAGTATAAATGTGCCTTCCTGAACTGCTAATGGACTTCGTGATCATAATGGGAGACACTGTTAAACTGTCCGTCATCAGTGCAGCTCCGTGCCACTTTTACAGTGTCCGCTGTCAGATTCACGTCACTGGCTGTGATGTAATGTTCTCCTGCCATGTGACAGGGCTGCTGATCAAAGACGAGGAAGACGTAGAGCACAACGGACTGGATTGTGTGAGCGCAGAACTACGCGGTGGCAAAAGAAGAAGAAACTAACGTCTCACTGAATCATGCAAGAAGACAACGTACGGAAGTAAAAAAAACTGACCCCTTGATTATATTTAGTTGCAGTTTTGCCTGTTCAGTTATCAGTAATGTTGTGATGTATTGAGAAATCATTGTTTTACTCTCCTCTGGTGTAATTTTCAATTAAAACACAAGGAACATAAATGATAAATCAGTGGACAGTCAGTCTGAAAAAGGGCCGCAAGGAGTACAAATCAGTGTCGTCTCATGATGTGGGCAAGTGTGTACGTGTACGTGTGGTCAGTGTAAAGACAGGCACAGAAAAGAAAAATCCCTTGAGGTATTAAGTGGTTGTCCTCTGTGACACAGGGAAAAGTTTCACTGTTCTCATTCAGCCAAATCCTAGCTCAAACACTAAACCTAAACACATTAGAGGAATCTTACTTAAAACTTGCATGAGGATAACTCTGCACCGTAGTTTAACTTTGTATAGCACACTAAGTAAAGTTCAGGAAGTATTCCAATTTTATTCAGATTTTTTTTACAATATCTGGCTAAAGACTAAAATAACTTGCAAGCGCTAGTGCTACAAAATCACAGAAGAATCCAGCTTGGATGTTTAGTTTTTTTTTTGTTTGTTTCAACGTGTGAAATTGATTTTTTTAAAGATGACACCTTGAGTGCGCGAAGCTTTTCTACATTACTGACGCGTATTGCTCTCTGTATGACTGAAATACGCGGCTCACTCTTGAGACAAGAGGCAAGCTGTCCGGTGACTGGTCAAAACAGGGTTTGATGAAACACTTTGTTTTTCTGTGTTGGCGTGTGTTTGTACGTGCGTGTGCGTCATTAACCTGTATGCACTCCTGTTCTTAACGTGATGGAAAGAATATATCGCCAGTGTGGACACTCAAAGAATTCTTCTGCCCAAACACACACACACACACACACACACACACACTCACTTGGTCTTACGTACACATAGGACCATTTACATTATAAAGCACAGAGTTGAGCACACACTGAACGGGAACTGCAGGCTCAAACTACTGTCTGCTCATGCTCATGCTCAACAAAAAAATCAGATTAATGCCTTTATGCTGTGGATAATACGGTCATTCTAACTAAAACAATGAGAACAAATGGAAATTGTTTGCCTATTTTCTTTTTTTTTTTTGGAGTATTTAAATAAAACCTGTGTTTTTGAACACTAATCATTTGTAATTGATTTACTGGGAAAAATCTTAGCTCAATCCCAGTTTTCTATTAAAAAAATTAAATACTATCAATCTCAACCTTACGTTACATGACATGAGGGATTCAAATACAGTAAATTAATTGCAGGGGATACTATGTCTGCCTATTTGGACAAATAAACAGTGACAACCTCTTAAAAAGTACCACTCAGCTCACCATTAAGTTCTGATTTTGAGTGACAAAAAGCAAAAACAAATCAAAGCAGCTAGTAGGTTTAAATTAAAATAGTCAACCTGAGTAGTGAAGTGCTGTGCAGTGAAGAAGATTGACCATTTTTATGGTCATTAATAAACCTTGTGCTTTTAGACATATTGTGCATGACACAATAGACACTTGGCAGGAGGCATATTAAATGTCATGATGATGAAATACTGGCATGAAAGATGATTTCTTTCTGGTTTAAATGACATGAAATGTTCTTTAAATACCTTCAAAATGTACATAATATGAGGTCTTAAACATGTTGCATTGTAAAAAGATGTTGAGACCTACTTTTCAAGGTAAAAAACAACTTTGCAATATCTACCAACAGATAAAGTGGAATTTGCCCTTTTGACTCATAATGTAAATGGTAACTAAGAGCTTGCCAGGCTCTGCATTACAGAGTAAATGATTAAAGTCAAGCTATCAGGTTTATAAAAGTTTATAAAACACAAGCTGCTGTGGTTTTGTCTACTGCTAATCAATGGTTGCTTCAGCCTTATATGTACCACAGTATAAGAAGGCTTGGGAGATATCTATGAACAGAAAGCAGCACAATGCTTCCTATCCTCTGCTGCTGGATAAGACACTGATTGCTTCCCCATCTGTGCTTTTGATTCCTGGAGTCTCATCAGTAAATTGATAAAAAAAAGTGATACAGAATCATTTAAATACAATAATTCTTTGGTTTGCTCACCAACCACAGATCCCAGTACTTGGGCCAGCACACACGGTTTTGGACAAAAAAACAAAACTAAAATTATGGGATAACATTTTCCAAATCCATTGGATTTAGTTGGATTTAAGGTCAGATTGAAATGATGCACTGAAGATCCACCGGAGTTAATTTGGACTGGCAGGGTTTTGGAAAACCAACCATATACTGCAAACGTTTTGAGTAGCCTTTTTTAAAATGTCTTTTTAAATTGTCTCAACATGTCACTCATAGTGGAGGATTTATACAAGGAGACACAAGAGGTCATGTGATATTCTGTGGGAGTTCAGATGATCTCGAATGACAATCTGAGCTAAGTTATTTTAAGTGTGTAGCTAACATTGTTAATCAAATACTGCAAACACATTGTAATTCTTTAGGATACATGCAACTATGTACATATTTAAAACAATAAATATTCCCAACGGAGCAAATAAGGATCATATAAGGACATCAATGCTGCTTTCACACAAATCTGGTCACTAGGGGGCAGAAGAGCGGAGAAATAAACTGATGCAGCCCATTATATTTCGTCATGAAGTTATTTTAGCAAGCGCTAACTTGTTAGACAGTCTATAACTTAAACACATCCAGCCACACGGAGAAACATTGTCATCCCATTGGAGTCGTCTTTCTGGCCACCTGATGAAAGTAAGTCCGATATTCACTCTCCTTTCATCTCTGTTTTCATCTCCACCGACAAAATGTCTGGGTCTTTAGCCGCGAAGCTAACTGTTAGCTGTTAACTGTTAGGCTATTGACTTTCTTCAATAGCCACCAAGTTGCTAGCCACAGTGCTGTATGCATACATA
>JAVQJD010051650.1:0-12085 GCA_036023655.1 Nannoperca australis | reverse complement strand
CAATGTCTTGACTCTATTTTCTATTCATTTCACAACGTATGGTGGTGAATAAGTGTGACTTTTCATGGAAAACACTAAATTGTTTGGGTGACCCCAAACTTTTGAACGGTAGTGTACATTTGCTTTCCATTCCAGTAAAGACCTGGGTGGTAAATGTTTTCCAACTTGCTTTACTGCAAGTTAGATAGAAAACAAGTGGTGGAAGTATAATGAAGTATTGGATCACTGACTACTGTTTGTAACTGAGCATAGCTGAAACTGGTTCAGAGTTGGACATTAAAGGAACATTTATTAGAATTTCAGACAAGTGGCAGAACAAAAGACCAGCAGGCCGGACATGTTTCGCACTTCTCCCCATTTTATTGATGAGCTTTATTGAAAGGCAGTCTAAATACATTATGTACCATGGAAATGTACAGAAGTTAATACTTTAAAATTGAGCAAGTAACTGTTTGTTCATTTACAAAATAGGAACATTATTACAATGTAATACGGGCTTAAATTTATATTGTCTTGGTAAAGGTCTGTATTGGTTTTAAAATGTTACAGATTAGATTAGTGACTCATTTTATGAGTCATCTGAAGCAGGAAGTGTAAATATAAAGCCATTAATAAATTAAATGAAAGACTGAAAACTAACAGGAAACTGGTACATAAAGCAAAACAATAAATAACCTTAGAAAAAATCTATTTGCAAAGCCATTTATACAATAGCTTACTGATTGGTAGTGTCATTTACCACATAAATATACAAAAATGTTTAAATGATTTCTGAAATAAGCGCATCTAATAGTAGCTGTAGTTTTCAGAGCAGTAAAGACAATAAAACAGGTAATGATTGAGGGATAAAAAGTTAAATTTGCTGCTGAAGCTAATGATACCATTCCTCTCACAAAGTGTCAAGAATTTCATTTCCATCAAAAGCCATTTTATTTATTCTGGGGTTCAGAAAATGAGAGAAATATTATGTGCAATACACTGTAGGCCTGCAGAGGGCAGCATACAACTGCATATAGTGCAAACCATAGCCTGTATATGGTGCAAACAGGAGAGACAAAAGCATTTCTGTAAGAAAATTTGTATTTTTAATTCAGATCATTCTTCATATTATTGCAAACTCAAGCACATTTTGCCATACAGTAGCTTAGAACAGCTGATTCCATGTGAAAAGCATAACACATTAAGCATATGCAGAACACTGTACCTTAAAGGAATTAACTGCGAAAACCAATATGCAAAAGCTGTCAATTCTTTTTGAGCTTAATTCCTGTTTGAAGTGATTAGAAGTGAAGTGAAAAAAACAATCCCTTTCAGTACAATGTTATGACATTCAAAGTCTGCCGAGTTGCCCTGGTTTGCTGGAAATGAACAGGAATCACTGCGTATACGTCGGTTTTGTCTCCGTAAGCATGAATCTTCCACGTCTCATGCAAAAGGCTCCTGTTTTGCCATGTAAAACACACACACGCGCTCTCTATAGGCCACTTTCTTAGGACAGAGCACATAATGGCTGTTTGGAGGGGATGCAGGCTTCCCATTAGCTAGGATCTGATGCTTTGCCAAGTTCAACCTTTACTCCTTTTTCTCCTGCACATGGAAGAAACACAAACACACAAAAGATAATGTAAACGAGCATTAAAAAACACTTGGGGGCCTGAAACAACAGAAACAACATGGTATACATCAAAACCTACCTGTTAAGTATTTTTCTTTAGCTCTAGCTCGCTCATCAGCATCAAAATACCACACCGTGATGGCATACCTGCAGAGACAGAATTGGAATCATGAGTTACTGCAAACAGGCCGATTTGAGCATGTGAGGTGCGCAGACTTGGGACGCTGACCTGGTGGCGAAGGCGGGCTGAACCTCGTGGGGGTTCCGTCTGTCTGACCAGAACAGCAGCAGACGGTCAAATTTGGGCTCTATGTCGGCAAACTGGGCCTTTCCTTCTGGGAAGATTCGAAGAAGGCCTCCGTGTTCCTGGAAGAGCAGAGCAAGAAGAAACAACCCTGTCATGTATACAAATCAGGACAAAGCAGTTACAGGAAGGTAAAGAGAGACTGTAGGAAGCGAACACTAAGTGGAGAACGTTCGTGGGTTTCATTCCTGTCGCCTTCATCCACATTAAAAAAGGTAAACACTCTGAAGTTTTCTCCGGAAACAAAAGATCCATTTAGATGTAGCTCATATGTTAACATGTTAAGGGAACGGGTTTGTCCGACTCCTGGGGCTAGGAGGAAAGCTCAGGATCGGAAGCAGCAGCGGGGGACGGCTTTCCTGTGGAGGGATAGGAAGAATAACCCACAGGAAAACTGCTCCGGCTGGATAAAGGACCCGGAGAGTGAAAAAGCAGATTGCTGCAAGCGTGGCTCTTAAACTCTCACACAGCTGATATGATAGGCCCCTCTCTTCACACGCAAACCAGCAGAGCAGAAAAGGTTCACACCCTTTGTCGGAAGAGTAATGCTATTCCCGTTTATACCACTTTGAATGGAGAGGGAATGCCGGTGGTGTGAAAAACTAAATCAAGCACAATAGGGTCAAAGATGAGAGGAGAAATGCGTGAGCAGCTCAAGGACCACTGATTAGAACAGTTGTTTGACTGCACGTGTATCCAAATACAAGGTAACATTCAGAGTGAGGGACTTTAATGATGTATGGATTAGAGTGAACACAGAGTCGTCCCTCTGCACAGGTGCAAGCAGTCAAACCGGAACCCAAAAGAGACAGCAGCTTTTATTAAATCCAGAAAAACACACAATGGTTCGAAAATCCAATGAAGTAAAAATGCCTTACAATACTTCTTTTGATCTGTAGTGCAGTCATTTAGGAGGGAACAGGTTCAAACTTCACAGGTTTTATTTTAGGACAACACTGCTGTATACTGGACGCAGAACACATTAATATAAAGCTCTATAACTTGCAATATCCGCTCCAGTTTTTATATTTATTGTTGTAGTAAAGATTTCCATTCCTATATACATTTCTTTCCTTTTCCCTCATTCACCTTCTCTCTCACATCACTTCCCCTTCCTTTTCACTAATTAGTTGCTGCTTTCACCTTTGTCATTTATTCACCTGATTACATTCACCTGGTCGCTCTTTAAGAAGTGCTTTTCCCTCAGTTCTCATTACCTTCACACCGCAGCATGGGGCGGCAGTTCTGGTGAGTGGAATCTTACTCTTAATTTCTTTTGAACTAAAACTTCATGTTTGTTTAATAGACAAGTGAGCCTGAATTAAGCTGAACCTTTTGTGTGCTTTCAGATTCCACCGATCCATGTGTTTGTTTGTTTATTAAAGTTTGCTTTGATTTGTTTGTTTTGAATGTATCCATATTCATAGTTCAATATGCTAAAGAATAAAAGAATTCTTCTGAAGATTGAAGTTTCTGAATGAATATCACTCTGCATCCTGACCAATGCCCCATGATGATAGCTGTTAATCACGTAAACTGAACCTATTAACAATTGTCATATTTTGTGCACAAGCCATTGAATGTATTTCCATCCATTAATTACACGTCTATTTATACAGTCCATCATTCCTGTGCTGCATTCAAATGACCTCCCTACACAGTTTGTAAGTTGATTATATATGTGTATAGCCCAAGCTAATTTCCAACACCAGTCCCACCAGTATTAAACCCCACTCGCTGTTATGGTAACCGTGAGTGTCGCCAAATAAACCAGGACTCCCCCGTGAGACACCATTATGAGGAGGTTTCAGCTGTATACTCGACTGAACGTGGAATATTTGTACAACAGGCTCTTCTTTTTGAAAATGACAGAAAAGCCATTTGAGAGAAATTTGTAAGTTTGGGCTCCAAAAATAAAATTGACCTCATATTCATGTAAATTTACTCCAGTACTAGTAGACAAAGTGCTATGCCACATGCAGAAAAATGGACAGTGAAAAGACCCAAAGTGAGATTTAGGCCAGTTATGTGTTTAGTGGGTGGAGGAAACAGTGGATGGAACAAAACATTTTTTGATGTCTCACACCCTGTCCAAGTTAAACAAACGAAACCTTTTCACAGAAGGAAGTCACATGGTACCAGTAAGAATGTTTATCATTTGTGACAAAAGCTTCATACTGGTGTAATCTTTGTTGACATTTGTTTTAGTGTTAAACTGCCGCAGAATTCAGATGGATCACGAGTTGGAGACAATCGCTTGTCGCAAGATTTTAGTGTGACCAGGTAAATGGAACCATCATCTATTTGATTCATTGTGTTACGCGTTAGTGTTCAGACTGGAGAGCTACAGCCATTACAGGAAGCTGAATACTGTAATCATGACTGTTGGAGTGATGTGAATGTGTCTGCATGTCCCTACACTGCGTGGCAGCTGTGATAGACTGATGACCCGTCCTTGCCTCTCACCCAAAGCATGCTGGGAAAGACTCCCACCCCCCTGCAACCCTGAGGAAGATACGCAGTTTAGAAAATGGATGGATATTATACATTACATTTAAATAAGTGCAGCAAAAATGTCACGGTATAGCACTTTAGCATATTAACATACAGTATTTTGTTCCACTTTCTTGAGTGCAGTGTTTAGTAGTTAGTCACTATCTTATCAGTGTCCATATTTACAATTTTAAATATTGAATAGCCTTTCTTTCTGTTCTTTTCTTTTTCTTCTGTTCCTGTAACAGAAAGCAAAGTATTTTCAGTGGCTGATTTATTTCCTTTTGCTTGCCTGCATTTTCCCCCTCCCACCAAAGTGGGTCTTTTTTGTCACATGGGTGCACCTGGAGCATTCAAACATGAGTGGCCTTGCATAAGTTAAGTACGTGATGTCACACTAGGACTTTCAGGAGACTTGAAAATATAACAAACACTTAAATGTCTCAGACTTGATTAGTAATTGCTGATACTTGAAAGAACTTTATACAACTATATACACTGAACTGTGTGGACCTACTGTGTAATATGGGCTGAAATGTAAAACATTTTTGATTTACACTCTACCTGCAGCTGACTTGCCACCTGCACGTTGTAGTTTCCTGATGATTTTGTGTTTTAGAAGTTAAGCAGCTGAAGAGACATGATGTTGAAAATTGGGGGGAAATAACTGGAACATGTAAACCTGAACATTCCAAAGCCATGTCATTTTCTCATGGAGCCCCGGTATCCAGGCAACCACATTCTATAAAAGACAGCTCATCACATGCCTAATCGCCTAACAGCCAATCAGAGACCAGACTGTCCAATGAGGGTTCCATAGAATGGCTCATTTGAATAATTGAAGCCTGTGCATGAACATACCAACAGAAATCAAGCATCAACAGCTTAGTTGATTAACATAAGGGTTGTATGACCCAGCTGTTGAGCAAGTGCTAGTGCATAGACATTAGGTGTTATTTCATCTACCCTCCCATAGCAGACGACAGGTCCCAGATGCATGCTTTCAACCTGCCTCATTGCTTGTTTGACGACAGCTAATAAATTGCTGTCATAGCTTTAGTAGCACTCATAGCCAGAAGACTCATGCATGGCCTGCATTCAAACTGAACAAACTATTATCCAGAGGCAAAACAGAATTTCAGGTAATTACGTAATTTTCATTCAGAGGTCTGGAGGTCAAGTATGTGAGAAAGTCTGGAAGACAATCTCTTGTCTACTTATGTGTCTTGTAAAAACACCAGCTCCTCAGAGAAGCATGAAAGCTATCCTTCCACCTCACAGCTGCTGCTTTCTATTCTGTGTGTATATGTTGTGCAGCATCCTGTTTATCTGTCCAATATTCTAGAGGTCAGTTCCTTTAGTACTTGTCCACTAATGTTTTTTGCTAAACACATAAAGCACATTACAGTGTAGCCTGCATTTTCTTCTATCCAAGCATGTTGCAAAGAAAATGTTGAGCCTGGCAGGTGTCACGGGGGGAAAACAATTAACAGTTTGGCTGCAAATCTAAGCATCATACAAACCAGGCACCGCTCATTACCTGTGCAATACCATCCCGATGGTCAAGCATGGTGATGGCGGGGTGTTTTTCAGAGGGGGACTGGGGGACCGGTAAGGGTTGAGGGAAAGCTGAACGGAGCAAAGTTCAGAGGTATCCTTAATGAATACTTGGTCCAGAGTGTCTCAGACAGGACCTCAGACTGGGCTGAAGGTTCACTTTCCGACAGGACAATGACCATTAAGCACACAGCCAAGACAACGCAAGAGTGGCTTAGAGACAACTCTAAATACCCCGAGTGGCTCAGCTAGAAACCGGCCTTGAACCCAATGGAACATCTATAAAGCAACTTGAAAATGGCTGTCCAGTGACAGTCCCCGTCCAACCTGACAGCTTGAGAGCATCTGCAGAAAAGATGGGTAGAAAATCCACCAAACTCAAGACTCGAGGTTGCAATCGCTGCCAAAGGTGCTTCAACTAAGTACTGAGTTACGGGTCTCAACACTTCATCACATCTATGTGATATTTCAGGGGTTTTCCCTTTTAAATACATTTGTCACTATAGAGTGTAGATTGACGAGAGGAAAAATGAATTTAAATGATTTTAGTATAATGCTGCAAAATAACAATTTGAAAAAAGTGATATACTTTATTTTACTGGTTAAACAAAAGTGTGATATCTTTGACATCCCTTAAATATATGTTGAAATACTGTATGAATTGTTAATTCCACAGCATGAATTAAGTAATTTGAAAGCACAAATGAGTTTTGTTTTTCCCCATGACATCTGCAGAGCTTCTAAAAAATGTTAGTCATTGAATACACTACACTGTATTCCATTTTTCAAGTCAGACCTGGTACAGGTGGCTGCTTTGAGCAACAGGTGAGTAGGCTCTGCCACACAGGGCAATAAAGTCAGTGACAGAAAGGTTTAAAATGCTTTTTCAAAGTTAATATGTTTGAACTTTGTGAATATTACCTCAGCAAAGCCCCAACTAAATAATGCTCCAAGTTCACAGCAGTAATAGTCTCCATGTGTTTCTTCTGCTTGCCCGTGAATCAACTTTCCTGCAGCAGGAACATAGGATGTGTGGAAGGTAGCACGGGGGCGCTCTTCTCTCTCAGGGGTGTGGTTGGATTAGCAGGCTCTATAATGGGATTATAAACGGGGAGAGTGGCTGAACAGCACGTACTGACACGTAACCTCTACCACTGACGCTGCTCGGGTGTGCAGTGCGGAATAAAGCAGGATGGAGGCGACGACCCTGCCTGGGAGAGAAGAACTATGCTGACTGTGCATGTCACAGGAAGTCCAGGTGGAATATGAAGACCAGACACATTGCCTTTTTGCAAATGATTTGTTTTGATGGTTATTTTGGTGGTAACTTCAAATCACAATTACATGTATTAGTTTATAACAAAAAAACAAAACAAGAATTTAATGAAGCTCATCATGTAGAACTAATGAACATTATTTCCTCCACATCACTCACATACCTTGGCAGTCCAGTCTTTATTAAGGTAATATATGCATGTGACACAACGCCCGTCGCCATTGGGGTTATCCACGTGGCGCACGTATCCTGTCCCGTTTCCAGGATAACACGCCACCATTGCCTGAAGACAGGAAGATGTAGAAGCATGATTAGTAAAAGCAGATATGCTGTGATGAAAGCACAAATGTATACATACAATGTCTAGATCTCCTATTTGTCATTAAACAAGTCAACAGAGGTGCTGCATGAACATAAAGAAAGACGGGCAGGGATGCATTCAAATTGGGTGCGTCGGTGCGAATGCAACTGCCAGTGTCAGAACCGGGCCTGTGGAAGCAGCTCACTTTGCCTTTGTTGGCCCGTAATGTGGATGTAGCATACAGCCTTGGCACAGCCAGATGGCATTGTCCTTGTCTCACCTCCACCCAGACTGATACAACACAGCTGCCTCATTATAAACTTTAAACTTATGAGAAAATAAACCGGAGATATCGTGCTGCACGTCAACTTCCCCTGGCCTTTTCCTGCTCTATTAAGACTCACATGATCTGCTTGGGTGTTGGCAGTGAACCCCTATGAGCTCTTGTAAACTTCTTGGTGTAAACAGCGAGCAAACACATTTGTACAGTGCAGAAAGTCCCTCGGGAATGTGACACACACAAGTGTTGACTCGCACACTGCTGGGAAGACTGACAGAAACACTTGTTTTCTTCAGAAATAAGACTTCCCTGTAAGACAAAAAAAAATCTGTCCTCACCGTTTAAAATCACCAGGTGCACTGCCTGCGATAGACTGTTTAGATCAGATATCATACTGTAAGCACTGGAAATTACAACAAACACTTGTGAGAGTGTGTAATGCAACACGTTTTCTTACTTGAAAGGAGCAGTGAACGTGCACAAATGCAGAGGGCAGATTCAGCCCCCATACACCGTGTCTAAGCAGTGATATGACAAACAAAAGGCAAGTTCCTCCACATTCTTCCATACACTTGGATCAACATAAACCATAGCAACATTATTTTAAACCCACATAGTAGATTAAACTTTTTTAACTTAAGAGAAATTACAGGACACACTACATTGCAAAATATTTGGACAGCATACAGAATTGCTGAATTAAGGCTATAGAAGCCCCTCAGTCCACATACTTCTATAAAAAAATAAAAATAAAATAAAGGTTAATTTTACAGTACTACATAGTAACTGTATTGCAAAACCTTTACGTGCAAAGTCTTGAAACGCTCAGCTAGAGTGAAAAAAACAAAACAAAAATCATTCACATCACACATGCGTCTGAATCTTATTTTCCTGCTCATCTGACCATGGCTGCCTGCGTCAGTCCACATTGTGCTCACATCTTTTGAGCGATGCAGGTTACCACTGGAATGCACAGTATCAGGGCCTTCAAAGCTGAAAAACAGCAAAACTCCAAAATAAAGATGGGGGTGGGGAGGGGCTCCGGAGTCTTGCTCCGGCTGCATGCATGTACAAAGTACTTATCGATTTTCATATTAAAAAAAAAGGGGTGAGTCCAGAAGAAAAGCCTGCTGGAAAACAAGGCGGGTGAGGTGCACGCACACTGACAAAAGGGCTTCCTGTCAGTAAGACGCAAAACTGTAAGCTTTTCTGTGTGTGTGTAAAAGAGAAAGAGGGAGAGGGGCACAGACAGAGAAAGCAGAGGGGTGGGGCTGGAGCAGAACAGAAGAGTGAACTGCTGTAAACTTTGACTCTTGGCCTCCCTCCAGAGGGAGCAGTATTTAATGGTCGTGCTACGTGCAGGGCGTGAGGAAGGTTGGCTGATCCTCGGCTATGTCACCCCTCCCACCCTTAACTGCTCGGCTCACGCTGCAAGGCTGGGGATGAGTAAACATTCTCTGCTAGGAAAAGCGTGTTTGTGTGGATTCAGATGTGTAAGGGTCGGGTGTGTGTGTGTGTGTGTGTGTGTGTGTGTGTCGGCTGAGTGAAGGTCTTGGCGCTCGGCGAAAACGCGGACACAGCTGTTCCGCCTTTCATTTCCTTCAATTGGACAGCTGTAGGAACTCTATAAGGCTTCATATACTGCAGGGAAGCTTAACTTCAGCTCAATTATGCACCTGTGAGCATGTCAGGTCGTACTAAAATTGAGAAGTTGTTTACAAAGTTTGGTTTCCTGATGAATGCGCCATTTGGCCAGCTAGAACTCAAAATACAAAATTTTCATTCGAAATAATAGGGTGTGGATTTCAGGAAAAATGAGCAGCAAAAGCCTAAAGAAAGCAGAAATGAATATATCACACCGACGGCATACACAAAAGAGCGTACACACATTGTCCACAGAAAACACATGAAAATGGAATGCAGATCAGCTAGTATCTGCAAATGCCAACCTTGTATGAAGTGCTTTAAACTCCAGTTTGCCTGTCATGTGACCTGGTCATGAGGACCCAGCAAGCTGAAACACAGCAGAAGAGACACCACTTTTGATCAAATCCTCCGTCAGACAGCATCAGAGCGCAGCAGCTCGGACGGGCAAAACTCATTCTGCACAATAAAAAGACATCTATTGCTCCTGTATATACTCATGCATGTTAATCCCTAATATTGCCATTCTCTGACTGAATTACTGCAAACTTTAAATATGATATTGAGACATAGGGCTGACACAACTAAATAATTTAATACATATAATTCTGATCGTCTATCCCACTTCTTCGCTGCAGGAGGGTTTTCTTCTCTGCCATCTTCACCTCTGATCTTTATCCCCCCTTCCTTTCTTCTCAGCCTGCTGTGTTCCTCGGTGGCCCTCATTAGGAGGAAGACCTCAATGACCATGCCGTTTATTTACATTCCAGAGGCCGACTGACATTTACAGACAAAGAGCGAACAAGGGGAAGGAGAGGCAATCCCACTAGATCACAAGGCTTAAAGAAACTTTATGCCAGATATATAAAGGTGAGCATTATGACATCATAAACACCAATGTTTTGCATCCACTACCAAGCCACTAAAAACCATTTGAAGATTGTTTCCTGTTAAACAGTGTTTTTCACTGTACTTTGTTTGCTGCTCATCTGGCATACATACAGCCCATCACTTCCAATAAGGAAGATTTAAAAAAATTTCCTTGAAGGTTGGCAGCACGAGGGAAATATTTAGGAACACTTTCAGCGTCATTAATGTAGGTAAAATAAAAGAAACTTAACTTGTACTTAAAGTCAAGTTCTGACTGCTTTGCTTTGTTCCTACATTACCCACTGTTCACTGCAGATGCTGGTGGTAATTTTAGACAACTAATAGACAGAGGAGTCCACGCAAGTCGTGCACAGCCATTTATTTTTCTCTCTCTCTTTATCAATTTGGTTCCAATTTCAGCTCACACCTTAAACAAATGAAGCTTGAACTGGTCCCAATGAACATCATGTGAGGCTAGACCCTCAGATTTACTATGAAGTAAAGCACCCATTTCCTCTTCTAAATGTTGTATTTTTCTTCACATATGCAGTTCAGTTAAAAGATATGACTGTTTGGGAGTGTTCCCACAATCATATTAATGTAAGCCAAACACTTAAACTAAATGTACACCAAAATCTCCCATTTAATTCAATTTAATTTTAAAAAAACAGCTAAGGAAGTTATTAAGATACAAAAATATATATATATATTACATTGATTCCTCCACACCTCCAATGTTACCATGGTACGTGCAAACAGGTTAGTATGGCTGTAGTCAGATCAGATCAGGCACTGCGGGGACAGTTGTCCCGATCACTTGAACATGGGTAGTGCGTTAGGCTGCGGAAATAAGAGAATTGGAGAAAGGCAACCCGGCGTCACGCTGGCGATAAGACAGACAGACGCCCAGGTGAAGAGGAACAATGTTTACGTGTAGCATTATAACATTAGCTGTTTACTGAGCAACTGTGAAGATGGAAGAGAGCGATCGGTCGGAGGCGTGGTGACTGTACGTCAGCTGTTTGACCCTGCCACAGGGAGCACAGAGAAGTTAATCTGTGTGCGGTCACTTGGCTCTTCAAGTTGGGATTGCTGGTTAGAATGTGACACCCCACACAACACCGCGCTGATAGCCGCGACGCCTGATTTGGTCTGAATGCAGCCGAAGTGCAGCTGCTGGTGGTGAACACGGCCTCGAGAGCACCTCAGTGTTTCTGCTTCGTGCTGGCTGTATTGCCACGACCGCCACAGGACCATACATAATGAAAAGTCCACTATGAAGTCAAATGGGTTTATGAACTTACTACAAGTGAAGAAACAGCTCTGTTGTTGGCTCATGTGGGTGTAGAGGAATTTGATTAGACAGAAAGGGCAATTAAAGGCCTTCTTATGGCCTATTTCCAGAGGAAAGTGACTGCTTATAAATATATGGAAATTATTTTTAATTTCAATTATATTATTTGTTATGCATCCTCTCATCAAAACGATTACTGTATGTTATTATCATTAAGCAGACTCAACAGCTTCTACAATGATCACAAGAAAGTCGGGAAGAATAAACACTACAAACTCTCCCTGTGCTGTTTTCATCCTGTCACCTCCATCAGTCACACACGAAGTACACTGGAATCATTCAAAGCTTTGAACCAGTGTTTTACAGTGTCTTACAATAACACACACACACACACACACACACACACACACACACACACACACACACACACACACACACACACACACACACA
>JAVQJD010051631.1:0-21485 GCA_036023655.1 Nannoperca australis | reverse complement strand
CCAGGTAGCTGCCTGTCATTCAGGCCCAGTGAATTTAACTTTGACATCAGCAAAGTTCTGCATTATCTTTTCTAGACCTTGCATACCCCTGACCTCCCCTCCATTTGTCTTTGTTTGCTTTATGCCGCACCTGGTCTTATTTTTTAGTTTTATAAGCTAAACATTTTGGCTTTTAGACAACTTTTGAAATATTTACTAGACCTCTTTGGTCGCACGGGGGGGGGGAATTCTGGTTTCTGTCTGGGGTGGGAATTTCTGTGTGAAGGAGTTGTTTTATGTGTGTCTGTATGACCAAGACACTACCTTTTTATAAAGTGTTTGTGAAGAGTTTTGAAGACATGGGAGGTGAGTGTGTCACTCACCTCCCATGTCTTCCTTTGTCTTAAAGACATTTGACAGATGTGTAATCTCCACAGGGGAGTTTAAAACTGCATAAGGCGTGTTTTAATCAAGTGAGTAACAGTCCAGATATGTCTCCAGGACATATTTCGTGGCAATATGCCTATTACACCTTATTTTGGAAGTGATATGATGGTGCCTGTGTCATTGTTTTATTCTGTCAAAAATGTTTTCTTACTATGTTGCCCCAATTACAACCGCATATGGCTAATAAGCAAATGAAATGTGTCATATCAGTTGTCTAATAGGCTAACATAAATTCAAGGTAGCCAATAAGATTTGATGGACTAAACCTCTCAATTGTTGATTCTGACAGAAATCAAACCAGCTGCGATCACCATATCTTCATAAATCTTGTCAGTATACAGAATGTGTTCATCTACTGTACATGCACGGTTTTTAAATATTTCACTCTTTGCATTGAGGGTATGTACCTTCCAATAGCCTCAGCCTCCAGCTTCACACTTGACAGCTTGGACTTATGGTTTGTAAAGAATTGCTCAACGATTTGAAATGAAATGTAAATGTTTAAGGCTTGCTTTGCCAGGATGCCTTTTTCAAAAATGTGGCTCAACCTCAAGGTTCTGCAGTGCTGTACAGGGCCACATGGGGGCAACATACGTATGGTATAGACATGGTAGCACTTCATGGAAGTCCAAAGCATTTTGTGTGAATACCTGCCCAGAAATAAGGGCTCATTTCTATCTGATTATTATCCTCTTGATATAATGCTGTCACTGACTACTATGGATCATATTTATTATTTTCAGAAATGTGTTGGAAAAATAAGGTGGATGGCATTTTTCTTGTGGTCAGTGTTGAATACTAGCATAATTTTTTGGGGAGTACCTAAATGCTGTTAGGGTAACCATGAACAATGTGCCTCTGTATATTATATATACTATATTGTTCCTAAAACAGGGCAATTAATCTGAAGGGTTCTATTATAAA
Organism: Nannoperca australis; assembly: GCA_036023655.1. Lineage (NCBI taxonomy): Eukaryota > Metazoa > Chordata > Actinopteri > Centrarchiformes > Percichthyidae > Nannoperca > Nannoperca australis. The sequence goes on along the minus strand of JAVQJD010051631.1, from coordinate 20,135 downwards.
AATGCCAGTGTGAACAATTTTACACATTGCAACATCCCTAAAATTGAGGTCAGTGATCCCAAAAGCATAAAATAACTTGTATAAAATACAGATTTGTGAACAAAAAGACAAGAAAACCGCATGTAAATGTGCATCTATATGTATATTGCTTTGTTTGAGTAATAAACAAGAAGACAAATTTATTAGCAGTGTTTCCTAGGGATGAAAAACTTCGCTTTCTTGTTAGGGAGATAACAACAAGATTACATCTCTAAGCCTGAAATAGGTTACATTCCTGTGTTAATACCCGAGGCCGCTGTAGTGGCTGGTACATAAATCGTGTGTATTGTCGCTGAAAATCAACAGACCGAAATCTTGCCCTTCCCCTGCCTGTTTTTCAGCACTACAGCTCTTTCTTCTTCCCTTCTCATCCGGTTTTCCCCGGTTCCATCCACCTCCTCCCTGTTCTTGGAATATTTTATGCAAAAATCGTGTCAGCAGAGCGGCAGGTAGGGGCGTTCCTGAATAAATTATTCAAACGGGATCCGTCTGGACCAATCGGCGGCCGTCATCCCGGTCCGTCGCTGGATAAATTATGCGGGCTTGTCCCGAGCTGCAGATTTTTTTTGTGTAGAGCCGAGATGAGCTGACCTTGGATTGTATTTGTACCACTGCGGTCGCTGCGCGAGCTTCACCGGACAGAACACAGGGCAGCGCGCGTAGATGTGCCTCGCGGAGCTGGTCGTGCGGAGCTCGTGACGGGACGCGGGGCTGTTTGTTAACGGACTGTAAAACATGAACAGCATGAATGCTCCGTGCTACACCATGGCCATGGATCTAGGTGTCTGCCAGCTGAGAAATTTCTCCATCTCGTTTCTGTCGTCGCTGTTGAGCGCGGAGAGCTCGCACGTCAAGCTCGACAATAGGTAAATACCGTTGTGTTGGGAGCGCGCGGTGCTTTACGTCCAGGGCTCAGCTCCCTCCACCTGCACCAGTAATGTCACCGCTGTGTGATGGAGGCAGCCCTCCGTCGATGGATGCTACAGTGTCGTTACACTCACACAGGCCGACTTGTCCCGAACGCCGTGTAGAAAAGGCTCGAGGAATTGGTCCAGGGCGATTGATTTGATAGAAATTTCCAGAGGCTTCCTGTAACGACCCACATTTCTATAAAAGGGGAACGGCTGGTTCGCCCCAGGCTGCGGCTCTCCATCTTTTTTTTTTTTCTTTTTTTTTTTTTAATTAACAGCACACATCGGTTTAAAATGTTTCATTGGTTTGTCTTTTCTTCTTTTGCAGTTCGTCAGGAGCCAGCGTTGTGGCCATAGATAACAAGATTGAACAAGCAATGGTGAGTTTGTGAAACGTATTTCTCTCTACACTAGCTTACTACGATGGCTTTTTATCCAATACTAGCATATTATATGGAATGGATGTTTGTTTGAAAGAGGGAAAATATTGAGGTAGGGTCACTTGTCTTCGTAGTTTTATCACAGTATAGAGGTGCGGGACAGACACAATAGTGTAGCCTATGTATTCATTTAAATCTCGGGCAACAAAACTATAAAGGAGGCGTTAGTCTATTACTGTGGAATAGAATAAATGTTACCGGTATTGTACTTTGTTGGCCACTTTCAGGTATAACTGTTTATGTTATGATAGGGCCAAAATACAGTTTATGCTAATGTGAAAGTAGTTAGCTTAAATCTAGCGTCCTCCACAATAACGGAAACTACCCCAAACCAACCGCTGCAGGTCACCACTAGCTTGAGACAATGTCGCGGAAGTATTCTTAAAGTTTTTGTACGTTTTTATCAGTGCAATAAATATGTTTGCTCGCTTGCGGTGTTATAAAATCAGTTCTCGGAATTCAGTTTTGTTTCCCCCCCAGGAAACCAAACCGAGTTTTATTTTCTGTTTCTGTCTGTTGTTGTCGCGACTGTCAGCTCTGTTGCTAGGCAAACTTGAAGGCTCACACGCCTGGTTATAAATACCTCGGCATCTGATTGGCTCACACTTAAATGTGGGCAGGGTTTATGACGTGGCACCCTGGGAATATTCTCTTTGTCAACTTTCTCATCTTTACTAACACCAGATTAGATTTGAAATAGTCTCTTTTAAAGATCTGTTTCCACTTATGTCATCATGCATGTTTAGTTTGTAATGTTTGTAGGAAACAATCATTTTGTTCATATTCTTTTTGGGTTCTTTTTTGCAGAATGTTCAATTTGTTTGACAATTCAATCACACATTGATTTTTACATAACATATTCCAATACTGAATATGCTGGCAGTGCTTTGTTAATCTTTAATATAATAAATAGAATTGTCTGTACTCCGAAAATGTATTTTTCCAACTGACACAATTTTTTTATATTTCTCTAATGTTTTTGTCTGGACTATCTTCACAAGCAAAAACATTTCTAATCCAAATTTAGGCCACGCAGTGACACACACATTGAAAAACATCACTCATGTTACTACAAATTCTCTGACCAGCGATGTTTGTAAAATACATTGGAGTAAAAAAATTTTTTTATATCCATTTGCAATATATTCAACAGTGTTTTATTTGTGCGTTCCCACCTTGAGGCCAGGACCCCATATGGGTTAGCTTGATATACAGTTGGGTTTTGTTACTTGTTAGATTTATTTCGTATATGTCATCTGATTTCTGACATCACGAAACATCCGAGACACACAGGTTAGACGATGTTGAGAGCTTTTGGGTCAATGCATGACCTTTTTCTTTTATGTGAATTTGTTGATATATTCCAGTCATAAACCCATACCTCTGTCTGTCTCAGGACCTAGTGAAGAGTCACCTGATGTACGCCGTGCGCGAGGAGGTGGAGGTCCTGAAGGAGCAGATCAAGGAGCTGATCGAGCGTAACTCCCAGTTGGAGCAGGAGAACACCCTGCTGAAGACACTGGCAAGCCCAGAGCAGATGGCCCAGTTCCAGGCCCAGGTTCAGACCGGCTCCCCGCCTGCCCCTCCGACAGCTGGCACACCGGGACCCGCAAGCACCGCCGCGCTCGCCCAGCCCGCCTCGCACAGCTCTGGCCCCTCGGCGTAGCCTGGTCTGCACAGACAGACTTACTGGGTGACAATTTATTGAGTTCTGCTACAGCAGCAGAACCAAACCTTGCCTTCTACAGCAGGAGGTTACGCTGTTAAGACAAGAATTTGCACATATTTATCTCTCAGAAGGATGCAGCCAGCGTGACGAGCGGCGCAGTGCTGGACAGCACAGTGGGGGATGACAATCTTGACATACTGTATGGGGGGGGAGGGGTTGGTGTCGTCGGAGGATTGACTCATCGAACATTTGCCAAATAGCCCTTGGACACATCAACTAGAATGTCTTACCAAGAAGAAACAAAACAGCTTATCAGTGGCAACAATATAACTATAGTTAAAAAAAATCACTGTGCCTGTGTCTGGATTTTAAGTGATGTCGATTTTACGGATGACGGTGATGGATGAGTAGGAGGTGGAGGATTGTATTGGTTACCTTTTTTTTTTTTTTTTTTTTTTTTGCTGAATGGTGTAAATAAAAGCAGTTCTCTCACGAGGCTAGATCCTAAAGTTACAGGTTGAGAGATTTAAGAGTAAAAAAAATAAAATGCCTTCTCAGAGTGACACATGAAGAATGTGAGCAATTATCACGACAAAGTCCCCATCTGGAATGGGGGAGACTGGGGAGGGGGCGGGAGGGTCTTTTGAACAACACTTGACAGAATTGATGACGTTACTTCAACTGTGGGTTGGTGGGATGAGCAAAACCGTGGTTTCTTACGGAGATGATGATGATGATGATGATGATGATAATATTCTATTTCAGTATTTCACTTTCAAGCGCCTCATTTTGCCCTTGACAAAGCTCATCATTGCTGTTTTTTCAACCCTTCAGTGGCATGTACTTTAAACCTTATTTGACAGGGTTGAGACATTGGGCTAAGCTGCATTTTCTCTTTTTCCTAAAAGTTTGATGGGCAGAAGATGATGTATATTTCTGTATAGTGTAAGTACCATGTAAAATAGTGAGGGGGGGGAGGAGAAAAACAACAGATGCTATCTTGGTCACACAGATTGAAGCGGGTGAGCGAGGAAAGTGCTGGCCTTGCCCCAGTCTGTGTCGTCTATTTTTAATGCTGTATTTTCAAGACTGTGGATCGACAGGAGTTTAGGTTATTTAACAGGCAACACACAGCCAACATTGTCTATAGCCCTTACTGCAACATTAACTTACTGTAAAACCATTTCCACGTGGCTCTTTTTTTCCTTTTGGAATATTGCCCCTCTATGATTTTCATTTTCTTATTTTTGACAGTGAAGTACTTCTGGATTAACAATATCTTAAAATTCAACATTCAAAAAAACAAAAACAAACAAACACATACAAACTCTGGAGATGTTTTTTCTTTTTCATTCTGTGTATAAGTTGTATGCTCATGTTCTGTGCATGTTTCTGCAAAGACCGGATGACATATTGTGACATACATACCACAATTGCACTTGATAGCTGCACTTCACAACTTTCAATAAACATGCTTAAGGAAGAATATCCACCTGGTTGTCACCATGTCTTTCTGATTTTACTTCATGGCTGCTGAGCTCCGTCAGTCTGCTGGGTGCACACGCACTTTGTCAATGAGAATCCTGTCACATGTGGAGTCATGCTGCTTCCTATGTACATGGTATGTAGAGGCTGTGCTTCAGTGTCAGTGAATGACACTGCCAACTATATATAACCCTCTTGTTAGCAGAGAGGTAAAGGGATATGTTCTCGGTTGGCAAAAAAAAGTTCAATAATCCCACACAACGCTGGAAGTATCTCTTTGGGACAAATGTTCAATAGTTGTAGTTAGAAGGAAACTTCCACATTAAAATCAGTGACCGGATATCTGATTTCATATTTCAGCTCGATCTCAATAAGCTAACCTCTTCAGTGTTACAGGAAGGCTACGAGACATCCTGTATACAAACTAACATACTCTTTTTTTCATGAGTGACCGTGACATGCCGGAGATGTATACAACATTGATCATTTTGTCACATGTATGGTTATGGTATCCCCTGTTTCTCTGGTATGTGTGTTACTATTTGCAGTGTGGGGTAGTTCCATTTATTTTCCTGACAGGTAGGATGCTCTGTATTTCTAGTCACTTACAAGGATTGAACGCAGTATAATGATGCTGCTACATATTTTTGTCATGTTGTAGCATGGTTCATTTAGGCTTAGGTAATGTTGTCATAGTTATATTACACCAAAACTTTGCAGGAAACAAAAAAACAAACACCCAACTTAACTTTTAGTCAAACAACTGCTACTTGAACTGGTCATTCATGTCATCCAAAACCTTAAAGGTGCCTCATCCTGACTAACCGCTGCTGTTAATGCCCATCGTGTAGTTGTTCACACAAGTAATCAACTGTGTTTTCTCATCAACTCCTTTGAACACACTATCAGAGGATTTCCTATATTTCCACCATACAGTGTTCAATATTCAAATCTGTAGCCCTCTGACAAGAAGGCTTTACAACCAAACCCCAACAGTGTGTGTGTGTGTGTGGTGTGTGTGCGCTTGCACTGATAAAAGGAGAAAAGCAGAAGAAAACTGCGCGCTCCCTAAATGCTTGACATTTATTTGAAAAAAGATCCTTCTCACATAACATGGACAAATACTTAGACAGATATGGCACATTGTCAGCAGGAGTTATATTATCAGTCACACCTTCACACACACACACACACACAGGTGTCAAGTATGTAATGAGACACACATGTTCTCCAGCTGGCGTGGTTTCAGACTGTCCATAGAAAAGCTGTCAGCACCACAGACTGCAACACTGTAAACGATGATCGAGGGCGGGGGGATGTCCCGGGGTGGGGGTGGAGGAGGCGGTGGTTGGGGAAGCTTCTCTCTCTGAGCGCTGCTGGATCCGAAGCTTTGGCGTCAGTCTCTGAGCCTCTAGAAGGGGTCAGGGTGTGCAGGTGAGGGCTAGCCAGGCTCAGTGAGGGCATGGGGGGGGGGGCGATGGGAGTCCGCAATCTCCTCCTGGATCACATCCCCATACGGATGCTCTGAATGATCTGAAATATGGCTGAGAGGTGACAAACCACGTCTGTTTGTTTCAATTTTGTTTCTGTTTGTTTTTCATAAGCAGGACCAATTTCACAGCCAAAATAGAGAAACAACGCTGTCCAAACGGCGTTCTCCTAGAACATACAGTAAATATTCTGGGGCTATGAATGGACATATGATGGTGCTCAGTAGAAAAAGCACAGGTGTAAATAATTAAATGAATAATGGCTAAATTCCATTCAGCTGCTTCACTCTCAGGGTCCTGGTATTGTTCATGCTGGGTCACTGTCACAGTCATGGATTACTGAGACACTTGAATACAACAGAGACACTGTTAATGTTAATCTTTACAGCTATGCTTTTTCTACTATGACAACTTTTCTGCAGTGAAAAAGTCTAGTAAAGTTTAATAAAACAGATGCAATGCACATAGTACTACCAACTCCTCTGGATTCACTGGAGAGTAGATGTGGAGCACAAAGAGTTCAATGCACTATTAAAAAACAACTCTTATGGTTGCATTTAAATGGTTTTATGTTTTTTTTATATCTTCAATTTAGTTATTTCCAGACTTATTGTCACCATATTAGCTACATTATCTTACTACCATATTGGTGTAATCAATCAACACGTTATCTGCATTAGCTTACTAGCATATTAGCTACATTAGTTTACTATCAACAGAGGCAAAACACACACATTTTCTTCTGTAGGTATAAAAGGTGCATACCTGATCCACACACAACAAATACAAAGAGGGCAAGCAGCCAGGGACCCACAGGATACTTCTCCTCTTGTGGTCGCTATGGGAAAGACACACACACACACACACACAAACAGTACATTAGCATTAATGCTATAACAGAAATGTGACAGATGCTGCAGAGCAAAAGTAAAACAGCTTGGACGTGGATCGATTTACAAAGAGGTTTCCCATTTCCACCACTGGCCAGGCACTTGTTGCTCCTGCTTTTCTGCTTAGTCACTCTTTGTCCTTAAACCTGCCAGCACCAATTATCTTGTTTTTTCAAAATTAGTTAGACGAGATGGTGACGCTGCTCATCCAAACGTCCACAATAACAAGTTTGTGGCTGCGCTGAACAAACCCAAGTGTCTAATTATACAATGGTAGGTGCTGATTTGTGTTTTTTTCCAAATTGTGGCTCATGTGGAAAAGATGAGTGGAACAGCACGAGTCGGCAGTCTAGACTGATTTAGGGAGAACCCATCAGTTCCACCAGATGATATCATGGGTTTGGACATGGTACATGTTTGTCTGCTGTTGGTGAGGGAGGTTGATACAGTCAGTGATGCAGTGATGATCTCAAGTGGTTGTTTTCTTCTGACAATAACAGCAGAGTGTGTTTACTCTATTACAGAGGCCTGAGCAGCCTCGATCAGATTACTGTACACCACAACCCATATGAGATCTGTGGTTGTACTCAAGTCTGTAGTCGTGTTAATGCCCCAAACACAATTCTGGACATGAGTCTCATTAACACCAACAGTATACAGCAAAGACTAGGAATGCAATTAAAGCTTTTTTTCATTAGAAATGAATCTGTGAATATTTTTTAATGAATCATTAAATTAATAAATCGTCAGATTGGGGTCATTGGGGTTAGTGAGCGAGAGGGATTTAAGTCCCCCTAAATCAATACGGTGGACGGTGTGCATTCACTAATGACAGAAGATGGCTCATATGTTCCACAGAGAGAGAGAGAGAGAGAAAAACATTTGCTGCTGTGGAGTTCTGACTGAATCACAGTCTTCCTCAGCCTTACTTTATTGGCCTTGGACACTATGAGAGCATCTACTAAATGGACCTCGTTGTGAGTTTTTGTCATCTGCTGTTTACAAAGTCAAGAATGAACAACACATTAGTGAAAAACGTCCCTAGTGCCCAAATCACAGTACAAAACCTACAGCTATTCAGTTTAAAATTATATAAAACGGAACCAGCAAATCATCCCATGTGAGAAGCTACAACCAGTAAATGTTTGGCAAATTTACTTAAATGATTCGTCAATTATCAAAATAGCTGTCTATTAATTTTCTCTCAACCTAGCTAAGACATAATATTGATGTAATGCTGACGAGTCTGGACCCGCTCATATCACAGTTTTACACCTGAAACTGCCATTAAATCCGAAAGTCTGAGGGTGTCTTATGGCAAGACATTTTTATCTTTCTCCATTGATTGTTTGTTCTATTACATGTCAAACAAATAGTGGAAAATGCCCATCACAAATGACTTCTTTGCTATCATAGAAATATTTAATAGAAGAAAACTAAGCAAATATTGAGATTTGAGAGACTATTGAGTTTTGTGATTTTTACTTTATAAACTGGTTGAAACAAAGGACTGATTATCTAGTGATTGATAAACGTGGATAGCTTCTTTTTTTTTAAAAGCTTCATGCTCACTCATTATACATATAATGCATTCTCACTATTGTACTTCAAACAAAGTAACGTGAAGTTACACTGCGCAGGGCGGTAACGAGCAGAGTGAATAAACTGCATTTGAATCAAACAGCTCAGCTTGGTGGGTCACAGCGAACCCCGAATACATCCCGGAGGTGTTGCTGTGTGACACGTGTGATCAGCAGGGCACACACTTAAGGGCCGGCTGGCACCATCAGCACCACCATCATCATCACCACCACCACCATCATCATCATGCTGCTGCACCGGAGTGAACGTCACCTATCTGGGCTAATGTCACGCTGGCATCTCGCTGTCGGTTAACGGCTCACCAGCGTCTTGGCTACGTTTCCTCTCTGCGTGATGTTCTTGCTGTGTTTCTCGTTGGCCATGCGGATCCTCTGTTTAGCCACCATCTTCCGGAACGATTAGAATACCCGGGATAAATTAGCCTGTTCTTTTCTGGAGCTGCGGGCTGTCGACAGCACCCCTGCATCGAGCTACGAGACCTCTGACACAATTTAACAGGAAACTCGCACAATCATTTTTCAAAATAAGAGCATGGAATATTACTGGGACACTGTTGGCTTTGAAGAGGAGGCGCGCGGAAAGACGTTTTGTATTTTACAAACCAGGGAGAGTCCATTTATATTCGACACACTGTTTTTGTCGTGTTTTCCAAAGTCTCACAACTACTTAAATGTGAAGTGTTTGTCCATACCTTTGCTCTGGAGGTTATTACAGGAACTTACGTACTTCATTGTGGTTGTCTTCACACAGCTCCTCTGCACCTGGCAGGGATGAGCGCTGTGCCAGGGGCGCGTTTCAGTCCCCGATAATGGAATTTAATTGATTACATGTGTTGGGGGGGGGCGGAAGAAAAAATGAAGAAAGCATGACATTTACAGTGTGTACATTGTGTGTCTTAAAGTAAACCCGCAGATAATGAAGAACACTGATATATATATTAAAAAAAGATTGCCAATAGCCTACAGTAATTGACCCCTGTGGGGAATTCATGTAACAGCTGTACAAGAAACAGGCCAAGATGTAAGGCAGCAGATAAAGATTCATTTAAATGAAATTAATAAAATAAACAAACAAATTAAAGAAACTTCATTAATTTTTCTCCTCTTTATTGAACGGTTTTACAATTAAATTCCATGGATGTTTTTCTTAAGTTGTTATTAATATATGTTATGTCTGCTTATTTTAATTTATTTTCTTTTTGATTGAACTCTGCACGGGGACCTGCGTGTTACTGGACTATTCAGGAAAGGACACCTATTTGTCTTTCAAACTTAAATCTGTGGCTGCCTTGTGTGTATTTATTCATGTTGTATTCCTGGGATTTGGCATGGATCAGATGAGACATTTTGATTTGTATATCCTTTGACATATGAAGGATGATATACACTATGACCTAACCATTCACAAACGGGAGGGAAAAAAGAAGAAAAACAAAGACAGGAGATCAAAATGCTGTAGTTGTGTGAAAACATAGTGAGGCTACCACAGACACAATCTAAGTTCTTTTATATACACTCAGGTGCCAGATTTTCAGTACACCAGATAAAAGTCTAATGAACAGTCCTGCAATTATTCCTACCATCATAATACCTCTCTTAAGGTGGATGTAATAGGCTTCCACTTTTTCCACATACTGTATGGGTTGCAAACAGCAGCCTAGTCTGGTCATGCTATCGTAATAAACGCAAACGAAAAGGAGCAGTTTGTAACCACAGGCTAACGTGGCGAATGACAGCTCAGCTTTACTCGGTATGATGTGCCCATGCTTCTGAGTCAGTTACAGCTGACTTACATCATTCACTCCATCTGACAGGACGAGCGAGCTGGCTGCTCAGAGAGAAAGGAGGGCAGAGAGAGAGAGAGAGCAGAGGTTGCCTAGCAACTGCATCAAAGGGTTTGCTTGGGAAGGGACACACAAACTCCACCAACGGAGAGAAGAAGTCATAATCAAGTGTGCACTGACGAGTGTGTTACTCTGAAGGGAAGGATGCTGTTGGTTGCCTCTAATGCGATTATTGACGGACTGAACATTTGTACTGGTGACATCCCGCAAGGTCTTTATTTTTGTTGGTGTGTGTTGGTGTGTGTCATGCTTAATTTTACAGTCATTTTCTGTTATTGCTGTTTACATCTGCTTTATCCTACGACAGAGGGCAGCCTGTCCTGGTGTAACCCCAGTGCATGCTGGGATAGGCTCCAGCTTCACCATAACCCTGAACGTGACAGGTGATATAGAAAACTATGAACTAATCATATTCTATTTTGTTTTAGCTTTTCTTTTTCTAATGTAAGTGCATGGTTTTCTGGCTCTAACTGTAAACAGAGCAGGACGCTGGACAGTTATTACTACTAACATTATCTAACATGCTGCTATTGCTTTTTAATTAAAAGAATAGTTCAACATTTTTCTTTGTATACCTATCTTTCTGAGAGTGAGATGAAAAGATAAATATTTATGTCACATCTGTGCGTACAGAGTACAGAGATACAGAATGCATTAGCCTAGCTTAGCATAAAGACTGTAAGCAAGGGGGAAACAAAAATCTCCCACACACACATAAACACTTATAAAGTCCATAATTAACATGTTGTATCTTGTTTATTTAACCCATACAGAAGGATAAATGAATGAACAACAACTTGTGGTTTTAGAACTACTTCTTGACAATCAGCAGTGTATCCATCCACATAGAACGTCTGTGTGAACTTCAGAACTGCAGTCTGTGGCTACAGTACAGGTTCTTAAGCTTTAGCCTTACAGATTCTCCAGCATTAACTCCCCAAGTAGTTTTTGTGTCTCTCTGCGTGTGTGGGAGGGGCAGTAGAAGTGCTGTGAGGAAGCAAACAGAGCAGAAGTCCTGGCTGCAGATCAAATGTCCCATCAAATGACCAAATGTGTTCAAAGTCACCATCAATGCATGACCTGGATTTCAAGCTTCTCTCTTTCCCTTCCCCTGGGTCTCCATTGTCTCCCTTTGTGTGTGTGTGTGTGTGTGTGTGCGTGAGAGAGCGAGAGAGAGAGTAGACTAGAGTTGTGCTGTAAGATAGTAGAGTATCAGTAAGTGAAGAACCAAATAGCCATGAATGACAGAGTAGAGAGAGTGACAGTAAGAAAGTATTTACTTTTGATCAAATGTTGAAATCCCTCACTAATACATCCAATTCTCAATTCAGAGTCCTTACTCAAATATACCACCTGTCTTGTACCTACTGACAGACTGACCTCTCTGTGTCTTCTATTATCTATGAAATCTTCTGAACAAGCTGATTATCTTTGATGAGAAACATCCAAATGTGACTGTTTCTGCAAACAAACATCAATGGAAAAACTACACCTGAGAAACAATGTGATTCATTTTTACAACATTTTTAATTCAATGTATGCAATAAAAGTGTTTAAATTGTGTCTGTCTTGCAGAAATGAACACATGTAGTCACAGCTTTAAATGGAATCAATGTTAAAATATATACATATGCAAATTATTTTTCTTTTAAAATCTGGGTAGTGATTATCATACTCTTGACTCTTGTTTTTGTGTATGATTTGATCTTATTCCAACTTAAACTATATGACTCGTATGAGCTTTGGAGATTCTTTGATATATGGTTTTAGTGTTTATTTGTTCATTAAGTTGTTGATGAAGAAAGTCTTCGTATATGTACGTCCACTGTATATAAAAGATTTAAATCCGGTGTCACATGTTTATGTTGCCTGATGTAAATTTAGTCAAATTCTCTCTGCGCTTTGTTTTGCTTGTCCAATCTCATTATGAATCATTCTTGACAACTTTCCTCCAACTTGTGATGTTCTCCATCAGGGTTGAGAATAAATTGCTCTTTTTGTCAGTATTCAGAACTACCCATTCCTGAAATCAAATGAATGTATCAAGTCACAAACAGAAATATGACAAGAATGTGAGGGGGAAAACAGTAAAGAAATACAAGGCAATCCCAAACGTGCAACATATTCATTTTAGTTAACAGACGGCCATATGCACAGACCAGACGAGCAGGAGCTCTCCATCTGTTCAAACACTGTGTTTTAAATATACACATGAAAGATAACAGAACGTGGAAGTAATAACACTGATGTAAGTACAGAGTAACCTATGTTCTCGCTCCTGGTCAGACCAAACAAAATGCAGACAGGGCTGGGGAAGCCGTTTAAAGCTGCTCAGGATGAAATGTTAACATTACACATACACGTGCAACACAGCAGCTGGAGTGGACTTTAACAGGGGAAATACCTGCGATCTCCTCAGGTCAGGGAAGTACATTTAAGACAATATCTAAACACAAATACAACGTAGGAATACACACCGGAGATACAAAAACACAAAGACTTAATGCATTTCCATTGTGAAAAACACCCCACCCACAGTAGCCCCGTTTTCAGAGTCTAACACTGAGAATGTTTGACCTAAATTCTGGCTTGTTTACCTCAAACCTGTCCCTCTAATTACAGCCCAAACACTCCCTGCAGAGCAGAAACATGTACAGTAGTTCAACGAGAGGAGGGTAAACAGCAGTTAACGCTAGCAAAATAAACCAGAAACGTGAGAGATGAATTCAGGTAAAGAGAGACGAGGGCTGGAGCAGTGGAGGGGAGGAAGGAAGCGTTTGATGTCTGCATGTGAGGGCGTGAGATGAACAAAATAACCTCTGTATGAAAACATATAGGCGGGTTGTTGGGTTGAAATTCACTACGTCCCAAACAAGCCCCCTTCTTTTCTTTTCATTGCCAGGCTCATTTGCTCGCCCCCCTCCCCGCGGACCTACTCCCAGTGGCCCTGATGCTGCCGGTGCCAGACAGAGCGTCTTCTGTAATTTCACATGCAGTCTCCAACACACCAGCAGCTCTATTTCATGTCAGCAAACACTATGATGTTCAGTCTCATTGCTGTCGGCGTCAGCTCTCTGAATCCCTCAGTGCTGCTGTCATGAATAGGAAACAACAGTGTGTCTTTAACAGTGCCCCTGTGGAAAAGTAAGAAAGTATGTTTTTTTTCAAAAAACACAAATACATGTGCAGTTCTTTCACTCCCACAGAAGAAAAACCTGCATGTGAGAATCTTTTCTATCAACTGCAACCAAAATAATCCAAAACACACAATGTATTTGACCCTCCTGAAATGAACATGGTCAAGCCTCTTTGCTAAAAATCTTTCAGGTTTGATCACTTTTCCCAATAAACTAAACAACATTTTTATAATTTCACAGTCGTGTGTGAGATGCGATGTCTTAACTTCATGTTAATGAATGTAAATTAATTTGTTTGTTTACCAGAAAACTCCACAAACTGAGTGTTAAAGACAGACGTAAGTGAGGGTTATTTGGTTGATTGTCTGTTTGGAGTGTGATGTCCCAAAAGAATTTGTAGCGCTCCATAGTAACACAGCGTTTCCAATGCAAACTGTACGGAAAACATTTTTATGTTATTATTTTAACTGTCATCCAGAAGCCTGTTTTTTTTTTTAAATCCAATATTTCCACAGACCAGCAGAGAACTCATTGTACATTCAAGCAAAAAAGAAGAGAAAAGCAGGACATGCGTCAGTGGAAGTACTGGATTCAACATGGGACTATTTCTTGGCTGGATGCAGTAACTTCCTGGTGACAAGAAATAGTTGATTTTACACTTTGGTCTTCAAACAAGATATAACTATTGACTAGTGAGCTTTAGGAGGATTATGTTACCTTTGAACTTAGCCAGGTTGCCTGTTTCACTGTTTATAGTCTGTTTATAACATTAACCATGTGCTTTATAATAAGGTATTTTGAATACAGTTTTATATTCCTATTTTAAATGTCTTTATTTTAAAAACCCTCTCTGCCATTTATGTCACCACTCCATTAAATATTTTGAATAAATAAACTTAGCTTTTTGACAAATTCTTCCATCTAATCTAACCTACATCTTACACATGTAAGTTGCCATTGCAATAAAGGAAAGAAAATGCAATAGAGAAACCAGTTATGCAAACGTGCAGGAGAACAGAGTTTCTAATTTTGTTGTAAAAGCAGCAAAAGTCTGACTTTTGTTGGCTTCATTCACTAAACAATGTCACCCTGGAGGACTGACAGAGGAGAAAGGGGATTCATCTAGTGATATGAAGGTCACTTGGTGTTCTTTTGGTGAACTGAGTCACTTATTACCAGGTTAATGATTGGTTGCATTTTGTAGACACTCAAAATCACACATTACAAACTTGAATCAATGGTGTTTCTCAAAAAGGAGCCTTTCACAGTGTGTCACAGGAAGGCACGAAAATTGAAAGACAAATGGAAAGGTACACTGATTTAAAATAAAATATGTCAACGTGAAGGTTCTGCTCCGCAGAGGGATAAACACATACACGCATGTTATCCCAAACCGAGGTATCTCCGTACAATTCGTGCACTTTACAGATAATGGGTGATGCAGCAGCTCTGCCAGGGAGATATTTCACCAAGACAAAGCCAACCAAGGGGAACAGAATAAATCCTGGCATCACATTCACCTAAACTGGTTCAATTGTCTCCTGAGACTGAGGTGTAGCTGTTCTATGGACCCCAACCCCACCCTCTTCAGCTATGTGACCCACTTTTTTAGTTGCCAGCCTCAGCGACTGCCTTGAGATGTGCGTGTTTGCAGTTTCTGCACACTTGCAGTACTCACCAATAAAAATGTAGAATAACTATTGGTATGAATTATATATAAATATAAATAAGAACACTATCAAGTCATATACATAATGCAGAGATGGAAATTGACTGATGATGTTTTTAGACATTTTTCTTTTTTTGAATTTGGTAAGTACCATGTTTTATCTCTTTTTTCCTTTGACACACTTAATCATTTGTAAACTTTGTGATAAGTGGCTTTTTTTTAAATTACACTCCAGCAGTCATTGGAAACATACTTATTTTCCAGCTCACTCAGAGTCAGACTGATGTAAACTGATATCACTTACGTCCAGGACACTTTTTATTCAGAGAGTGGATAATGGCAGCCATCCAAGATGTATGTGACCTTGTCTTGTAACCCAATGTGTGCAAAACAAACATATCCACTAACATTTGTTTCAGAAATATGTGAGGGCAGGAGAAACTGATGAAAAAAGATGGAGATGTTGCTCTAAGAAAGATATATATATTTTTTTTTTTATCAGCACACCTATTACCCATGACGTCATGTTTTATCCTTGCAATATTTTACTGACTCAGGTTTCGCTTTGTCAAAACTAACCTGCTCAGTTGCTGATATGTTCCTAGCGTACCTGGCAACATGTGTGGCTGGAGTCTCCAACCTTTATTTATACTTTTTTAAATTCATAAATACCTTACAACCTTACAAGTTTATTCAAGTTAAAACATAGAAATAAAATAGCTTTGTTAGAATGTGCTGTTTGTCTCAGTTTCTTCCTGCTTTTAAGTCCATGAAATGATGATAATCATGTTGTCAGGATAAGCCAAACCTGAAACTAGACTCCTGCAGTTGAAACTCAGATAAAGTTCCCGAGTTCCTAAAAGGTTTCTTGGATTCCTGGAAGATTCTCTTGTTTAAAGAGGTCACCTGAAACCGGATCAATTCACAAACAACACCCCCCACCCCCCATGCATGCATTAAAACACCACACATGGATGGACACACATGCACACAAGCTGACATGCTCATGCCATAGCGCAGAGTCACCCACCCACTGTATCTTCAGAGGCCCTGATTTGCACCCTGCCTTTCAAACATGACTTCAGTCTCACATCGGTGGTTCTCTCTCCAGGACGTTAATCTGCTCTCACTGTTACCTCACACATAATCCAGCCAATGACAGACACTGTGATGAGTCAGATTCAGTATCACTTCCTCTCACTCATCCAACTTATAACAACTGCTACTCCTCAGGTGAAGGTGCAGAAATGTGTGCGTGTTGTATCTGCTTTGTTAAAACAACTCAAAGTTCAAGCTCCATGCTTAGTGTGAGCATCTTCTCATCTGTATTTCTTTTCTGAATCACTTCCAAAGAATCTTAAGTCAAGGTCCTCTCAGCTTTTTCCCCAGTGGTTTCAACCACATGTCACAGTCTTCATCAGTTGCTATGGAGTTCTGTGACAGGATGATAATACTTTTCATAGGTCTCATTCCTGCATTAAGCCAGATTGATATTTAAATGATCATAAATGTACATAATGTATAGGATTGTTATATAGACACCATCATAAAGGGAAAGTTTGACATATAGTTTGCATAAGTATAATAGATTTTAGATTTCTGGAGCCAGAGGGTGATTAGCTTAGCTCAGCATATAGACCGGAAGCAGCACCTACCAGCACCTCACTAAAGCTCACTAATTCAAACTCTACATAACCTGTAGTGTAAATGTCACTTTTATAGGACGTTACGTGCTGTAACAATTTCTTGACCAACAACAGCCGGACGCACGTGACTTCACTGTGTGAGACCTAATTCCACACAGCCGTACACCAGACCACACCCAAAGAGAGGTACAAACTAGATAGCTACAGGGACGAGTAAAGAGACAGAAGTCAGTTAGGTTTGGGGTTTTTGGTGATGGAGTGGTTACTCATGCTTCTTTGTCCTGACGATAAGTGCTACCAGCACTTGTTGGGTCTTCTTCTTCTGGTGGTTTTGGATGTGTTGAGACACAAAATCAGTGTGCAGGTTTAGCAGCTAGCCACTGACCGACCACTAGTTTAACAAAGCAGCCGCAGACAAAAGAAGCACAATGACAGCAGGCCTGAAAACCTGGGAGAACGCAAGAACGAGGGGGCAAAGGGCACACACACACACACACACACACACACACATATCTCACATGCACATGCACTCACATGTGAAAACATAAGTGTAAATGCAGAAGCCAGAAAAATTGCTTAGCAAAATGAGCCTCAGGAAGCCATGCAAATACTTTCAACTCACTCTCTCCTAAAGTGTTTGTGTGTCTCTGGCCCCACATTGTTCAGTGAATGAATGTAGACAAAGAAAGACTCTCAGGGTGGTGAGATGAATGTGTGTGCGTGACAGAAACTGCTTTGATGTTATGCTCTGTGCCGAGGTCAGGCCTTCTTTTCCACAACAACATGTCTTACTACAGGATCTCCCCTTCCTCTCCTTTCCTGCCCTCGTTTATCTAAGTTTATCTCTCTGTCTTGTCTGTACGTCTTCACAAACAGTGACTTGGAGTCATTTAATTTATTGTTAATAAAAAGATATCAATGTCTGCATCTGTAAAAGTAGTTAAGGGCAAATGCAAGAGGAAGGGATTAAAACAATTCAAGATGTTTTAAAAGGTCTAAAGTTGCATAACCTTGAAAATAAGATGACTGCAATAGAGACAGACTTGATTTAGGAACATCACAGCCTTGTGTCTCCTCCATATTAATGTTGTCCCAGATGAGAGCCCTCTGTGAAAATCTGATTTTGCATTTTAATTTGGAAACAAAAGCAAACTGTTTATTACTTGATCTTTCTACACCAATTTAATATTCCTCTGCTATGAATTATTACAATTTAAGTTGTGTGTGTGTGTGTGTGTGTGTTTTTTGGATAATCATGCAGGAAAACGGCCTCTTCCTGGCAACCCAGGCATGCCACAGAGTCCAAAACTGTTTCAAAAGCGCTGAGTGTCTTCTTCAGATTGCCAAGGTTAACACACACACAGAAAAATGCTCACAACAGGTTCCTATGACACCTCACTCTCTCACTCGCATGTACAGATTCAAACACAACCATGTTGCTGCTTTTTGGTAAGTGTGTGTGCAGTTGTGCCAGTGACTCTGTGCTGTGCGTGAGGTGGTGCTCGCAGGTGATGCCAACCCCACAGCAGAGAAACTGGGTCAGCACTTGGCACACCATGGGCACACACACACCCACACACACAGACCTCCGGAGTCTGCTTCTTCCTCCGTTTAGCTGGTGTTAGTGCCCAAGCAATGATTCATGAAAAGATGGGACTGTTCCTTTATTGAAACATTGACATAATGCATTGCCTACCCTCTAAGCAAAATCATAACAGTTACAGGCCTAACCTCAACCGTAAGCCTAACACTGACCTTAAATCTAATCTTAACCTTAAAATCAAGTCTTAACCTTGAAAGAGACATTTGAAGAAGTGAGTAGCAACCAAAATGTCCTCACTTTCCAAAAACATCATCTCTCCCATGGTCTTAAACCTTTACCTTTACCTCGAAAGGTGGATGTACATGCATTTGATGTCACTGGACCAGAAGAATAGGTACAAGATGTTAAGCAAAAGAAGAAATAAAGAACAACAAAAAAAAAAAAATAAGAACAGACAAAGTGACAAGACTTAAAGCCGAAAGTGCGAAAGTGATGGATGGAGTTGCCAACATACTGGGGGTTTGTTTGTCTCAGAACCTCAGAAAAAAAGGTAACATTTGCTCAGGGTGTGTGTGCAAGAGGGAAAAACTTTTGGGGTTCATTTACAGATCAGTTCACCCACATTGTCAAAACAAAATACATTTCACCCCTTGTGGCATCTTGTTTTGGTTTCATGTGCAGAGGATCTGAGAAGCATATAGCATGCTGCCATCCTCCCATGGAAGTTAATGGAACATCTGTGCTCTCTCTGTAAATTGGCAGCCATGATGATGATGATGATGATGATGATGATCATGATCATGATCTGGTGATCAGATGATTCATTTTGCATAAAGTCTATTTTAGTTTTGTATTTTATTTTAATTCATTTCTGTATCATATTTTAACTCATTTAAATGAATTCAGGTTAAGGCATTATGATTGCTATCACATGAGTCTTAGACACGGCTGGGCTTCTCATGAATTTAGTTTATTAGGAAATACATCTAATTCACATGTGTTGTACTGTGGTAGCAGCAGAACTCTTTTAGATGGATACACTATCACAAAACCTTTGGACATGAGACTGTTATCATGCAACAGCTAAAAATATGTCTTGTTGTAATCTGGGTAAAGCGACTCTTTAATAATGTGCCCATCAAATCTTATGGCAATCAGCCATCTAAGATATGATTGTGCACCAAGTGAACATTTTGCTTTGAGGATGGCACCTGAGTCATCCGTTGGGGATCTTCTTGTAAAGCCACGGTGAAGATCATGGAAATTTTGTCAGTAGTTGTTACAGTGAGATATCTTCTTTGAAACTGTCTTATTGAGAATCCTCAGGCTTGATGAATGATTCCCTTTCAGCTTCATTTAAGAGTTCGTGGTAGAGGACCAAGAAAGGCGCCTCTTCCTGGAAACACTGGATGAATACAACACTATGAGGATTGTTTGCAACAGCTCATTATTCTCTCTGCCATCAATCTGCAAGGTCTGTAAAAAGTTTGTGTTCTGATTAAACACCATGTGTCCATGGCCAACAACACTGACACTCTGTGGGAACATAATCCACATCCAGCTTCAAGGGAAATAAACAACAAACAAAAAAACAGCAGAGAGTAAAGAGGTTGTGACTCTATTGTTCTTTTCTTTTCCCAAGTGATGATTGGATTAGCACTCCAGAGGGGTGTGTGTGGTGAAGTCAGGTTGGCCTGGTGTGTGTGTGTGTGTGTGTGTGTGTGTGTGTGTGTGTGTGTGTGTGTGTGTGTGTGTGTGTGTGTGTGTGTGT